>QYTT01085273.1:14390-26615 GCA_006980735.1 Dasypogon diadema | reverse complement strand
TTTTTTCTACAGACTATAAGACTCCATCTAGGCCCTGATTAAAGTTTTAGAGATTTTGAACAGATATCCTTACATTTCTCTCTATCCTGTACTGGAATGGTTCCAGTTCCGGAAGTAATTAATTCTGCGATAAGACTGTCTCCTGGCAGGGGTTTTGTATCAAACCAGTTTTAAATGTTTTGAACAACTAAAAGACGAGTTCGCGAAGGAACAAAATTGTCGATATTCAATTATTTAATGAATATGAATGCCTTGGTTCTTAAGAAAGCCGAACACGAAATTATCTCAGCTGAAATTATTCAATTATGTATTTGTCATTTAATTTATATTTTTATATAAAAACAGTTATTTTGAACAACTCTCATTTTATTCAGTACGATACATTAAGGATGGATTTATAAAGATTTAGCGGATTAAGATTGTTATACCCACTCTAAATCTTTATTTTTAATTATTTGAAATTATTTTTATTTTGTAATTCGTTTTTTTTTAAGTTTTTCTTTATTTTTAAATTAAAATTTCTTATTAATAATTAACAAAAAGATGTAAAAGTAGCGGTAACTGCTACAGATTCCAGTGGGACAGCCCGGAAAATTAGAATTTTTTTCCAGGAAACTATTAAATATATTATAAAGTTCGTTATCATCATTAATTTTTTTGTGTAATATATTTTTATTAGCGATTATTTTTTTAAAGCAAATCCGTTATTAACATGAATTTTACCTTGATGCCAGTTTTGCCCACATTTGTGTTTATTTTAATTGCTATGATGTGCACAATAGACCTTTAAACACAAAAGTTTTCAATAAGCGCCATCTATTTTCCCGAAGAAGACTTAAATATCACAGTGAGCTCTTTAACTTGGTTGAATAACCCAGTTAATGTGAGACAACTCTGTACTCTGTTGCCAAAAGAACGCAGCTATAGGTTGATTCACCAGGAAGGTTTAGGATTCGCCGCTAGGTGTAAATGTATTTTTTTCACTGGATAGGAGGGTAATATGGGTATCGTTAGAAAGACGACGAAGGGAGGTTTAATATTTGTTCGGAGACTATAGTTCTAAAATGGCGGCGCAAGAGTCGTTTGAAAGTGAATTTTCAAAAAATTGCTTTTACAATAACTTTTTCAATTGTTGAGGGATTTACATGTAAATTGGTAATAATAACTGTTATGTGGACAGATAAGATTATGTAAAAAAATGCCGAATTCTCGAGTACTTTAAAAAAAAAAGAGAAATGCTTGAAAATAATATTTTGACCGGTAGTAATTTTTGAACGGCAAACTGGTGTGGGGTGTGATATACTGGAATTAGATATTTGTATACTCCATTTCAACCTGTAAAAAAATGAGCGATTTAAATTGGGAGATAGGGGGGTTCAAAATTTTCTTAAGTTTAAGGAATTCTTGTTAGATTTGCTTAAAACTTTGATATGTTTTCGTCTATTTTAATGAAAATTTGTGTAGGTAGGTGTAGGTGTATCTACTAGCATGCGTAAAAATAATTTGAATTTTCGAAAATTTGTCTAACAAAAATTTACGACATTAGCAAATATAATGATTAATTACGGTGATCTGAATATACGTATGTCGTGCAAAGCTCTTGTGAAATATCAGAATGGGGAGGAGAGGAGGGGGCAAGTGTCCATCATATTCAGTATCTCCTTGATAAACCCCATAAATCACCATACATATGAATTTTCTTCTGTTTACCGTTGTCGCGTTAGAATGAAAAACTCGACTTCTAGCTGAAATCACCAAAAATTCGCTCAGAGGTTAGGGGTCTTCAAAAAATCTTTTTCTATTTACGTCTAGACTATTAGCCGGACAGGGATGAAATTTTCACAGGAACAAATATAATATGTGTGATTTCTTGAGACGATTCCAAAATCTATAACTTTTATTTTTGTGAAATATCGGGCTGAAATTTTGGTTGAAAACTTATATTTTGTAATTTTGTTGTCGACAATTTGGCGTAGGTGACTACGTATAATTTAAGCAGAGGGTCATAAAAGGATTGTAAATACTGAATTTGGTTAAGTCAGTTTATATTTAGGGTGTAAGATTGAATGGAATTAAATTGGGGAATTTTGGAGGTAAACTGCCATCTGGCGGATTGGGATGAAACTTTGTGGACCTCTCTGTGGTTGAGTCGCTTAGTGAAAGTCGCATCCCTTACCTTTCCACTATACGTTATCTCATTAAAATCAGAAAGTCACCTCGGGACTGCGAAAAATGTAGGCAGAAAATTGCAAATTTTTTATCACATCCTCTCCAGTAAAGTTTAGTATCAGAAGATTAGTCTAGCTTTATGCAGTCGTTAAAATGAATCCGTACTCATAATTTGTGGGTATCTAATAATCAAATTCTTACACACGCTTAAAACTGTTTTAATTATTTCGAAGGAAATTCTTACGTACGTATAACTGTAAACTTGTTGTCAATATCGTGAACAATAAAGACTAACTGTTTTGTACAGTATGCTATTACTTAATATGGTCAACATATAGCTACTTGGCAGTTATCATACACAAAAATTGATCCTTTTCTCTTCTTTACGATAAGCAAACTATGCAATGCTTTGGATCTTTTTAGTTATCTTGCGGGTGGTGAAACTGGAGCTGGTATATGCAGCAGCCGCAATATCCATTCTATTTGATGATGTTTGGTGCAAATATCCTTCGTTCCCTCAAGGTCGGTCCACATTCTCAAACATTATCCGGTTAGAGATTCCCCGATTCGAATATCTTTCATGATAAATTCGTAAAGAGCCTTAAATTTCAGAATATCTTTAATAATATCCCCGAGAGTAGTTCATCGATAGCAACACATGAGGTACCGAAAGAATAGATGGCTTTCAATCACGACAAAAATAATTATAATCCATAGGGGCTGTAACTTGTTATGGGCGGGTTTGTGCAACAATTTTGGTATCAGCTCATTTCAAGGAATCACGTGGTATACCCCAATGTACCTTGATCTGAATCACACTGTATAAGAGTATTATACGCGAACAAAGGCACATTAAAATGCTCGACCACTTTACCTATTTAATTGATGTATAGTAGAAATAAAATTGATCCTTCTGGCACTCCGACCGTTACTTCAATTCTTTCAGATAATTTTTCAATAAACTTAAAGGGCAGAAAGTTATTTGAATACTTTTATACTTGTCGCGTGAATCTGTTTTGCTTGTAAGGTTTCAGCCACAAATGAACTGTAATTGTTAGATATTTTACAAATTATACCGACATCAATCTTATTTCATCGGTTTTAGACCTTAAGAATTTTCTCATGAATCAGGAGGTTTTTCATGTACCATTTAAACCAATTACTTATTATCAACACTTACAAAATTGCATTTGATTTAAGTAGTTTTACGAGCTAAGTGAATTTCTTTTACCATAACTTTCTCTTCGTTCCAGAAATCAAATTTACTTTTTCCGTTTCACCAGTTTTACTTTCAACATACTTATGACTTTTGCAAACAATAAATTCCAATCTCCGTGAAATTGTCTTCTTTCATTGATATTAATCAAAATATATCAGGAAGTGCTCATTTTATTGTTCTGCTTAGGGTGGTCAGTTAAGTTTAACGTGAAGCTCATTTAGATAGGTGAAGCTTTCAGTGCGATTAATATAACGCGCGAATTGTTTGAACAGGCATAAATATTAATAAACTTTGCATAGAAGAAATTTTTAGTACAGTGTAATTCCAAAGCAATTTTGTGTTTATTTCAGCAAAAAATAATTTTAGTCAAGACGATAAGCCCCACAGACTTAACTTAGATGTCGGAGACTCAGTTATTATCATAAAGGAGACAGCACATTGGTATTATGGATATCATAAAAAGTGAGTATTTTTAATTTTTTTGTGAAAATTTAATATGTTTAACTTGGACTTGTTAATATATTTTATTATATGAAAACAAAGAAAGAACTCTGCTAATTTTAATTACCAAAATTATCAAGAAACTTAAAAATTCGGTTTTGAAAAGTAAAATTAGTACAAAAGGTGAATTGCATGTAGCATGATATGATGGCAGATGATTTTGCTATACTTACTAATTCATTTTTATTTAACAAACTCTAATTATATCTCCAAATTATAGAAAGCTAAAAAATTATTTATTATTTTGATTACAAATCATACTCTTTATTTTTGTGGTGTTCTGTTGAGTATTATTTAGGTAGTGAATTTCGGGACTATATGTGTTTTTCAAGAAATAGTGGTTGCTAATAAAAAAAAATAAATAAACAATTTGATGAAATTTCAGAAAATTACAAAATTGTTAACTTTAGTAATACTGAGCAAAAAGAAAATTATTTCGATCTACTATGAATTCGGACATATTAATTTATAAGGTAATATTTAAAAAATATATATAATTTTGTTATGTTGCTTTTTGTTTTAATAACTCGATCTGGAAGGGTGCTTATGACATTTTGACAATACAGAAATTTGTATACTCAAGTACATCCTAAATATTACGCTCAAATAAGTCTCGGGGATTCCGCAAAATAAATAGGACAAGTGAAAATTTTTTTATACTGAGCAGAGAATTTGCGGATCGTTTTCCTTTAATTTGCATTTTTTTATATAAAATATTCCTATTTTTCTTCAATAGATGCTGAATTTCCTGTAATTTTTACCACAGAAAAAAAAAATATTTATATTGCAATAATTTATGTCATATCTATAGCACTATGAATTCTAGATCTTGATCTTGAACCTTTTTAATAATAATTAAAAAAACGTTTTAAGTTAGTTTTTATTAGAATATGTAGATATCCGTCCCTTGACTATTTTTGAATTCATCAATCTCCTAATTGGAATTGAAGTGAAACCAAAATTACAAACTCCTTTTACTCTTAAAAATTTATTTGGTAACAGTGTATACAACCTACTCTGGAACACATATATCATAATAATATTTAGTACAGTATATGACAACTTTCATCTTAACTTTATTTTATTTTTTTTAAAGTATAGAGATGAAATTGCAATTTCTAATGTCGTTTTACAAATCATATTAGTTCTTCCGTTTGCAAGGTTGAAGCACAAAACAGCACCAAACTACACCAAACTTTTCGTTTTTGGTGTAGTGGTCTATTCCTCATTTCCTGTTTAAAATCTAGAGTAAGCTACAGTAGGTGTATATTTGTACAACATTTTTTCGTTGTATTCGTATTTTTGCGTTTGTGTTCAGTGAAATCTGATTTTAGAATTCACATTAGATCCGAGTATCAATTCTTGGTTTAGTGATTGTATGCTTAAACTACTGCAGAGTACGCTTGTGGATTTTTTTATTCTTTTAAGAATAACTTCTAAGTAAATATTATAACAATAAAATTGTTTTTACTCATACTCTTTTTAATTATTCTTAAAATCGTATTATTTTTTTAATAAATTTAACTACATATCCTAGAATTTATATTTATTAATTTTAGTAATAAAACTGTTCGAGGCATATTTCCGAAATCTTTCATTCATCTGTGTGAGTGTATCATCCGGAAAAATGAATATATCATTAAACGAACAGATATTGTTGACGAAATAACATCCGTACTTCGAGAGTGGGGAGTTTTATTCAGGAGATTTTATCTTGTAAGTAAATATGAATTTGAAAATTGCATTCAATTCTTTGTTTCTATCTTTTAATTATACCTTTTCCTCAGACAAATCATGATAAGTTTCAACCAATAAGACAAAAAATGTTCGAATTAATCCGGTTAAGATCTCTTATGTTATCTGGAAATTTGCCCATGGATGAAATGCGCGAAATTAGAATACAATCAACATCTGAAATTGACACAGGAAACAGTATATTGGGTAAATAGTTTACATAACATAAATTCCGTATTGTATTAATTTAATGGATAGGTTTGGACATGGTTGTAAGAGATGAATCTGGTAGTGTTTTAGATATAAAATCAACATGTACGACTGAACTTTATGAGCATCACGTAAGTGCTCTTGAAAGGATAAGAAGAGCAACTGTAAGTTATCACATTTATCTTTATATAAATACTTTTGTTGCTTTTGGTTAAATCTCTCTAAATATAGCAGAACAATCTTTCTAAACACAATAAATTTGATTTGTTCCACTTAATTACTGAAGACGAGTACTTCTAGTTTCCACAAAGTAGATACGGTCTTAGTTTCGCGTAATTCACATGCAGTGTTGAAGCCAAAATTTTAATTGTGTTTAGCTTTAACATCTGTCAACATTCCATTCGCCATCTATGAAAAAATACTTCAAAAATACAAGTAAAAATGGATATTTCGAAATATAGATGTGAATTAAGCCATAATTTCTAAGAAATTAATAGTTCTATAAGCTTAGGATTTTTTCTACTACATTTATAAAACCTTGATCTGCAAGAAAAGAATTTATGGAGCAAACTTGTGACATTAATTATTTATGACGAAGAAACGAAAATAAGGAAAATAAGGCCGCAAGAAATGCATCGCTGCGCAGTGGGACGTTCTGGTTCCTTAAAATCTATCCTTAAATTAGTAAAAATTAGGTACCATGAACCTATTCTCATGTAATGTGAACAAATTGGGATGATTTTTCAGCATTTTTAAAATTTTTAATTGAGGGGTTCTAGTTTGTTGCAATGTTAGTATTGCCATTATGGTGACAAAAATCTTCAAGTCAATGTCAGTTACCACCTCATGATTTCATTTACGCACGCTGGAACCCGAGTTGGTTGAAACGCAGCTCTGCAAATTTCCTCTTCTGTTGTAGGTGCGTAATCGATTCCAGAAAAGCGTACTTTGATTTATCGGTAATTTATTTATATACCACTGGTTCAAGCAATTCTACTGGCGAGAAACCACTGGGATATTGCAAATGACGCACAGTAAAATTTCATAGTAGAAAACACAAAAATTTGTAACATTTATCAGGTTAAAATAATCCCCAACCTCCACTTTCTGAAATTTCCTTGTACTTGAGCTGTGCTGTGTTCATTATAGGGTTGTTCCCTGAGTTTGGGTGATATGTTAGAAAAATTTCATATAGCTAATACCAAAAGCTAACAATAGCTCAGTTTAATGCCGCTACTCGCAGCAGATCTGTGACCAAAGCGAAAAAAGTGACAAATTAAAAATGTGAAAAGAGGTCTGCTCTAATCCCTCTTATCTGAGCGACTTTGTAAATTGTTATTTTTTAAAGCTGATTCTCAGTAACTTTACTTTGCCTCATATTCATATTCACACTTTCTTCATATTCAAAATTGTAACATAAATAAATAAATGTCTTCTCTTTATTTTACAGAATCCACAGTATAAAAATAAAACATCAAAAACTGTGAATAAGTTTTCGCATAATTTATTGTTAACACTGCACGCTTTTGTTTGTAAATATCAGGAAGATTGCGATTTACTTTTTAGCTTATATGACAACGATCTTCAGAAACCTATAACTGAAAATTATGTGGTAAAATGGAGCAGGGCTGGAATAGCTCGTGATATTGATAATTTTAATAATAGTCGGGTTATTTTTACGGTTTGTACTTTATTGTGCTTATTTTGAGGGCAGAAAATTTAAATTGATTTAATTTTAGGACTTAAGTAGCAATGATTTACAAAAGGGAAAAATCTACTTAGTTTGTTTTGTAGTCAGGGTAGGGACAATGGATATCAAAGAAACAGATTCGAAGAGATCTAGTGTAACAAATTCCGTTTTGAATTCTGGAAATAAGAAATTGTCACAGCTTTCAATAAATTCAAATGGGTCATATAACTTAACGGAACAAATAAGGAGGCCTTTCGGTGTAGCGGCCATCGACTTGACACCTATTTTAAAAAAACCAGAAGACTTTAGAAATAATCTGGATTTACCTTTCATACTGTAATTAACTGATGTAGTAAGTCAATTTTGTTATTAGTGTATTTTTTTTAAGATGTGAAAAAGACAATCTCGACACGACGCTAAAAAGACTTATTTTGAACAAAGACCTTGGTAAAACAGAATCCAAATTAGCAATCAGTATTGAAGTCTTGCATGGGGATATAAAGCAAGTACGTATTTTATAATTTGGGAAGATGTAGAAAATATTCACTTTTGTTTTTGTAGGTTAAAGAGGAACTACCTCATTTAGTACGTGGTAATTTTCCATTTGCGAGAAAAATGGGTTTTCCAGAAGTTATTTTCCCCGGAGATGTAAGAAACGATTTATATTTAACCTTAGTCTCTGGTGAATTTTCGAAGGGAGCAAAAAGTAGTGATAAGAACATTGAAGTCACAGTTGTCGTGTGTAATGAAAATGGAGAAATTGTGCCTGGCGTAATGACCCTTGGGGCTGGAGCAGGAGTATTAGATGAATATAAATCATTAGTATATTATCATGAAGATAAACCTAAGTGGATGGAAACTTTTAAAGTATTTAAAGTCATGTCCAAATTAAACTTTTTTGATTATAGTAGTGAACTTTTAGGTACAAATACCAATTGAAGAATTCAAAAACTGTCATTTAAAATTCAGTTTCAAACACCGCAGTTCCAATGAACAAAAGGATCGATTAGAAAAACCTTTTGCACTCTCATATGTGAAGTTGATGCAGGAAAATGGAACAGCTCTCAAGGTAATTTCCAGTTCAATATCATAAATCCTTAGAATTTCTCAGTTTAGAAATAAAAATTGTTTTTTTAATATTTGAGTGCTGCACTTAAAGGTGGAGGGATTTGTACAGTAAACATTTTTTGTAAGTTTAAGTTGCATAGATTTAAATTTCTGTTTTTTATATCTGAAGAAAATTTTCTATTAAAAACCAAATAATATGTTGAGCAATTGAAATTAAACTGTAATTAACTGCGTACTTTAAGGAAATTATTAACAAAATGCAATTTTCGAATACATGATTTCTTCTTTTTAAAGGAGGGCTGTCATAAGTTAGCTGTGTACAAAATTGATTACAAAAAATATGATAAGGAACTTTCTTTATCGTATATGGATGTACCTTCAAAGCTTGATGATATTATTGGCAATACCAAACCAAGTACAACAGGACTATCATTGCTATCTAAAGATTTTTTTATTATTGAGTCAAATCTTTGTAGTACAAAACTGACGCAGGATGGTAAGTTCGATTTTTCTTATTATTTAAGTAAAGTAACAAGCAATTTTTAAAGTGAGCTTACTTGGTCTACTTAATTGGTCTTCACATAAGGAAATGTTAGAGGTTTCCTTAAAAGTATTAAATGATGTTCCGGCGGAAGAAATAGTTAAGTTTCTGCAAGATATCCTGGACGCATTATTCAATATTCTCGTGAGTAATATGAAAGATATATTGTTCATTTTTATCTCAGTTTCTAGAAAATGTTTTCTTTTCGTATATTGCAGAGAGAAATTAATTAAAATTTAATTTATAATTCCACATAACTTCATATAATTGTTGTGTCTTGATTCTTTATAAAATCTTTTTGAATGCAACCAAGATTTACCAATGTATTTTCCTCCCGCTTACTCAGATGTAAATTAATGGCGTTCCTTATTCCTTTGTTGAATATCCTAAAATATCTTTATTATACTTTGTTCATCTCAGAATAATTTTAAACTGATCAAGAAGTAGTGTCTACCAATTTAAAACTCACATTTTTCTTTATTATTTTAGGTTGAAAATGACGATCCGGAAAGATATGATCCTCTGGTTTTCACGTGCCTAATTCGTCTTATAGAGATAGTATCTGATTTAAAGTATCAACATTTTCAATCTGTATTAGACATGTATATAAATGAAAGCTTTTGTGCAACACTCGCTTATGAGTAAGAGTATTTAGATGGTTCTTTATAGGCTGCTAATTGTTTTCTCTAAAAATTTTATAGCAAACTTATGAACGTACTTCAAAATCAGATAATGGATGCAATAAATGGAACTTATGACACAACTGCTTTAGGGGCAGAAAATGAGAAATCTCCAAGCAACAAATTGTACAGAACGACAAAGTACTTGCATTATATTATGAAATTTATAATTCGGTCTAGAATTCTCTTTGCTGCTCTGAATGACAACAAGGATGCCGAAGAATTTGAAAATAAACTTGAAGGTAAGTAAAAGTTTTGGAATGAAATACGATATGTATTAGTGAACCTCTTTATACAGGACTGTTAAATTCTTTCGTTAAAATGATCGCTTGTCCAAATGATTTACTCAAATCCGAGGGGGCTTTACTTAAATGCTTGCATATAATTGCTTCCGATCTTATACAGGTCTATGATCCTATAAAATTAAGGTACATGATTTTGAGACCTTAAAATAATTGTTTTTATTTTTGTTGTTTATTGTTACTTCTTTAGTCATAGCATAGTTGATATTATCACACATTTTCCTCCTGGAAGATTAACACAATCCAAAATGATGTGCATCAAAGATTTTGTAGACTCACCACTTTTCCATCTCCCAGAATGTAGAGGAATATTACTTCCAGTATTTTGCAAGCAAGTTAAAGATAGGTTGGAAAGTAAGGAAGAGGTATGTATTTTTTTCTTGGGAAACAAAATCTTAACGCATGCAAGTGTGCATTCACTAAATTTTTTCGTTTGTGAATAATCAAAATAATTTGTTATGAGTTTCATTTTTTGCGTTTTGAGCTTGCTGTTTGTGTGATTTTAATAGTTCTTAAAATGATTGCATTTTTATTATATTCATAGACTTTCATATGCACGATAGATTCTTTTCTTCGCCCTCATAAAATCGATTTAAAACTACCATAGTGAAACCATTGTGATTTTACTGGTAAGTCGCCACGGTAACATTTAATCATCTAATGTGGTCACATATAAAATATTCATAAAAACTTCAATTTCTTGGTTGTAATATATTCACATTTGTGTCGTTCATCACATAGCATAATCTGTAATCATGTGAACTACTAGACTGTGGAATGTAAAACGAATAATTTAAAGAAAAAAAATTACATATTAGGAAATAGTATTATTGTACATATTGTTTGTTAAATTTGGAAGTATTCAACATTTTCATGGTTAATTATACAAAGAGGTTAAGTTAAATTTTTAATGAACTACACTTAAGGGATAACACAATAATTCACATTTCAAGGAAACAAAATTCGAATCTCAAGGCCCCCTTACATCTCGTGTACTATCTGTACCTTCTGCATGTACAGACCAATTTGTTGGTATAAAAATTACAGATAGTGCAAGGAAAACAAACCCTTAGTTGCCCTTTATGTTATAAGTTGAAACATGGCCCTTAATGAATCGATTTAAATAGTAATTTTTAGCTCATCAAGGAGAGCAGACGATGATAATGTGTTCCACATTCATTCCACAACTGTCTCCTTAGAAATAAGCGTAGAACTGGATACTTTGTCTGTATTTTATCGATAGGAGGGTTTACAAATGAGCAATGTTGGAATTGCATGGATAAGACATGCCCCGTCCAAAATTGGGAATTACTTTCCAGGTTAGATCTAATTTAAAACTGGTAGATAATAACGTGCCAGCTACCTGAAATTAACTTTTCGAGAAGAGTTGAAGCAGTCAACATAAGACCAGAATGTTTCATTTAATATTTACAAAATTCGAGTAGAAAAGGGATACTATATTTCATCTTTATCTTGATTATCGTCTTTGTCTGTCCTCAGCAGTACACTTACTAACCCTCTATACAGATGAGGAAACTGAGGGGTAATATCTTTGGCAAACCTATACAATCAATATTCATTTATTCGGACATTAATTATGGAAACATGTTTTTCGTAGAATTTTTTAGTATATATCTTATGAAGCATAAAAAAGCAAACCCAAAGGAACTTTATATTTTCAAAATGTAACTGGAAGTAAATAGTTAGCATTCATTTCTTGTCTTTCTGTTTAAAATATTAGGCAACACTTTTAAATTTCTTCGTTTTATTGTATTAAAACGATTTGCTTCTAGGTTTGCTTTATAAGTGGTTGGTTTGCATTAGCAATAAATTAAGTTTCCCTACTTTTTTGCGATTAATGCCATCAGAATATATCTTTTGATTTGATTAAAGGTCAGAGTTTAGGTAATATTAGAAATATTTGAATTCGTATAAGCGATGGATAGTAAAGCGCTTTATGAAAAGTGTGTGACTAACAAAGTATTATATAAATAATTGTTTTAGATTAGTATTTGCCACTTGTACAGACTCTTTTTGAGATGATACAAACTTTTGCTTAAACTTATAATAACCTACATCTAAAGTATGAAAAGGTTTGCATTCCTCGGATT
>QYTT01085272.1:18632-37964 GCA_006980735.1 Dasypogon diadema | reverse complement strand
GAGGGCAACATTTTACAATGTTCAAGGTTGATAGAGGCTTTGTTCTGCTGGCACTTAATTTCTTGTTAGAAAAGAAGTCAATATGTCTGGAAACATGGACTGTGTAAACATTCCTAAGACTGGATCCTTTCTTCTAAACGCCAGAGGCGAAAAAATTAAATATTTGTTGCAGAATTTTAATGCTGGGAAATGAATGTAGACCCAGTTACCCATTGCGAAAACAATTAACGAAAGTCTAGCCAGTGGCGATATTATGTACCTTGGGAAATTTAAAAATCTTCTGGTAAATTTGAATTTAATTAAGCACAATACAAATTTGCCTTGAAAATTTGGATTTAAGTCCTTGTATTTATCAAAAATTATGTAATAATGATTACCATTAGCAAATTAAACCGGGATATAGAGGCAAAAGTGAACAGAGCAGATTAGAAAATGGAAGAACTTTTTTTCCTAAAGGTTATACGGATGAATGGAAAGATTCTCTCGTTTTCTTTTAAAGCAGATAATATTTTTTCTTTTTCTTTTTTAAAGCTTTTACTACTCAATCCTGTCTCTAATTTCTATCATCTTCCATCTGGCATTCAGTTAATCCTCCCCACCTAATAAGTAGTTTTTTCGTTTATATTGCATAATATAGTGCAGAGATGCGGAACATACTTGATATACTAAATGTACTTGATGAAAAAGAGAAGAATGTGGAAGTCCACTGGCTATTTCAGTTATCCCTTATAAAGAAAAGGACAAATAGTGCCTAGGATCGTCAATGGAATCACACTGCTCACGATGTAAGGAAGAGAAAAGAGGTCCTTTTTAACTTCTTTCTGTACGGAAATTATCCCTAGAGCGACTATCTCTCCTTTCACTCTGGAAGTGAAGCTAACATTTATTGAACGTTAGTAGCATAAAGTAATACTGGTGGTATAGAGGTATTATATGTAGTTAATGGATATAGAAATTGTAGTACTATAGAAATCAAGAAGAGAAACATTGGATCGTATAATCTTGAGAGACTGCAATAGGTGATTTATAGTTAATAGCGAGTACCTTCGATGTTTAGATATCGAAGGAATGGTATTAATTGAAATAAATTGAATTGAAGTAAGTATTATAAACTAAGCGTGAAAGTCTTGTTATCTTGCCATTTTAGGTCGTCTGCCGATTCATACTTTAACTTTTACAAAAAATAAAACAATCTAGATATAGAAAAAGACGTTATAAAATTCGCTTACTTTAGAGTTAAGCTAGGACTTTTATTGAAGGTGTTGCGAATCTGATATAACTTGAGATTCTATTTTTTCAACAGTTCGTTCAGTAAACGTCATGAAATGACTGAGTGCTCTTTCTTAAGTACTTAAATTTAGATGTCCTCTTAAGCTGTCCTTCTACATTTCCTACTTTCTTAGTACTTAAACTGGAGAATAACTTCCCAATTCAGAAAAATATTAAGTTGGACAGATATCTCTGTTGAAGTATGAAAATCAATAGTAAATGTTCATCGAAAGGGATTAAACATTAATGTAAACTAAACATTTCAGATATTTGTATCAGGTTGAATATTGTAGAATTTTGTTAAGAGTTTGAACTGGGATCATATTTCAAATTCTCTATGGAATTCAATATTATGTAGAGTAAAATTATTACAGAAATTTGCTGTCTTCATATGATTGTTGGCAATGCAGCAGTGTAATATTGCAAACAAATAGCTGGAGACTATTTTATTAGCAGTAGAATGAAGTTGTTTTGATATTAAATATGGAGTGTTGCCTTCCGTTTTCCTCCCTCTGAATTTAGTTATACATTATGTTTGATCTCATGGCACACAATTTTCTTGCTGCATTGTTTTTCTTCCAATGTTTTGACTTCAAATATGAATTTTAATTATATTTGCTTGGTTGCATACTATGGGAGTACGTTTTAGGCACGCGTTTGAATGCTTTTGCACTTGAACTAACCATATTTTTTTTATAGTAGCATAGAGTAGCATAGAGTGCATCCTAGCTGAGTAATTCCTCCTAAAAAAACAACGTTTAAACCCACTTTATATAATTTCATATGTTGTTTGCCGGTATGCATCTATATTTAAAGATTGTGTACTCTTTCTCTGATAGGTAGAAGGCATTTTGAGGAAGGAGACACTTGAGAATTGTTTTTGATCTAAAAAATATATTAGTCAACCAATTTTTATTTCGAATTTTCAAATCAGGTTGGTTGATTAGAAACAAAAGGTGTTTTAATAATGAGTGGGTGATTTGGAACCCATTATAAGTTGTACATTCGACTATAATATTGCCACGGTCAGAAACGGGCTAAGTTTTATTTTGGTCAAAGTGCCTAAACGCCAGAGATGTGAGTGATTAATATTACTATATATATATATTTTTTTTTTTAAATATGAATTTTATATACAAAGAATTTCTTTAAATTTTCTATATAATATACGTTCTTAGAGTTTAAGTTAAAATATGAGTAGTGATTCAAAATTAGCGTCAGTGATACAATAAAAATACTGCTACAGCTTCTCTTTAATTTTATATTATGGAGATCCTGCCACTTCCCATTTGGCCGTAATATCTTGCTTTTGAAACTGCCAATTCAAATTTTTTGCAAACCTTCTCAGGTGTTCATTATGCGATTGTGCGTCTAATAAAATTGGTCCGGAGTCGATATCATTTTTTTTCTCGAGATATTCGAGACGAAACAAAGTTCACAAACATACGAACGTACGTACACATGCACACAAAGACATTTTACTAAAAACTCTAGAGGCTTCGAAAGGTGGAGATATGTCCAAATCTTCAATTCAAAAAATCGGACCCATTACAATAATTTCCAAATGGAAAATTAAGATTTCAGAGGAAAATGAATCTCCTATAATTAAGATACGAGTCTAATGTGCAACTAAGGAATGATTTAACATGAATGGAAACGTGACTATAGCATCTCAACTTAAAAATATACCGCCCTGCAGAGTTTAAAGCTACATTTAATTCATGGAAAGAAGATGAGTCTAACTTGCAAAACACTTTACAGCCGTAATATATTAAAAGAAGTATTGAAGACTAAACCAACATGGCACGTGTCTTAATAGGCGTGAAGGTAGTAGACGCAGAAAGTTTACGAAGGGTACCATAAAGCTTACCAACAAAGTCATCTTTTACTTACCATCCATTGGTGATTCTTTTAAGATATTGTCTAAGTTCAGAGGGTAATCCTTTAACGCATACAGTACAGGTTAAGCCGATGGGAATTCCAGAGAAGAGGAGATTGGAGAAAAGCTTTAAAAGATGTAAAAAATATGAGGCACAAACAAAACAAAAGATATCATGAATATTATTACAGAAGTAAAGTCAACTACATTCAAGTTGAGAAATGTATACCGAAAACATGATTTTTTGATTTTATAAGCTTAAGAAAATAAATATATACAATTCCATTTCTCGTAAGAAATTTTCATACAAAGGTGAATCCCTTTGTAAGGAAGTTTAATTAAGAGAAATTCCGAGGAAATATTGGAAACGGCAAACATTCCAAGAGATACTCTGATTGTAAAGCCTTTCTTTACCTTTGAGTGTACAATTTCACTCCCATGAAAACATCTTCCTTTCACTGAAATTACATACTTCCAAAAATTTTCCAGCCTTAAGGAATGCAGTAGGAAATTTTTGAAATTATTGAGTGAATGGAATTCAATGTTCGGTTTTAAAACATTTTATTAAGATTAACGTTTACTCCCGAAATAATCAAGATTGCTTTAGAAATGCAACACAATTTCAATAGAGGTCGGTCAAAATTAATCCTAGAAAATGACAGGATTTCTGTCCACAAGCTACGACAAATTTAAACCTTTGCACAAATAAAGACCTCCCAAGTCTGCTTAGTTGGCAGCTTATGTTGTTAGCTCAAATCGAACGACGAATTGTGGAGGCTCTAAGGTTTAGAGATTGAAATCTACGTCAGAAGATGTAAGTAGATGACAATCGGAGAATCTCCTCTTTCAATTTTTAAATTTGAAAAGTATTACCCAGGCTTATGACAAGGGAACAAGTTATAAAACCATAAATTATCCTCCAAGAGGATTAGGTAAATTGAGGTTTTGCTTTCGTTCGAAATTCGTTCTTTTCAAGAGCTCCCCGGATTATGTACAAATTTCCATTTACTGATGGCCTTTTCAATTCCCCTAATGGTATAGCCCCAAGCATTAGAGAGTTCGGCGGACGTGTCTATTATCATTTAAAAATATTGCCAGCTTTGCGAAAATAGAGCAAAATGTCCCCTTCCTTTTGGGTGAGGTATCAATTTACTGAAAGGGTATCTATAAGTTAAACATTTTGATAAAAACTTCGTTCTTAGAAGCAAGGGAACTCATTTCCTAATTAAATCCTTTAGACTGAACAGGTAAAAGTTTTTACTTCCGTGGTAATCTCTGCAATGATGAAAATTATATAGCGCAGTATGTTGTAAGTTCTTATAATTACTTGAGTGCGTATCCCTTGAGTGTCTAAATAATAGTTTTTGAAAGTTGTTCTTTTTTATTGTCCAGCTTCATATTATTTCGAATATATTCTGCAGTACTTTGTATCTTTTCAATTTTTTCATATTCCTGTTTAATAATAGACTCAGGTCTTGGACAATACAGACCCTTAAAAGAAGCCCTCTAGGTTCCGATGAAAATGGAAGGCCTCCCTTACGTTCTATCTTGAGTGTCGCCCCCACTTCCATTTTTTTCACTTAAAGATCTATAGATGGTAGCCCGAGAAGATCCTCTTCTGGCTGCTAGTCAATTTCACCCTGTTGCAAAATGGGTGATAAATATCTTCGAAGCTATGGTGCAGTAGCCCTCTTGCCACTCCAGGCAAGTTCTTGAGTTGCATATGGCCTCTTCACTCCCACCAAATACAGAATACTTTTCTCCGCATTGTCGTCCAATCTTGTGACCAAGCTATTCAGAGATATGACTGGTACCTACCCATTTTGTTAAGAGAAAGATAAGTTTCCTCTTTAGCTATGGCTTTTAATAGATCAGGTAAGCTAGTGATAATTACAATAGTGAAGGAAACAAAGCTGTTTTTTTGCATAAGAACTAACAAGAAATCAAATGTTTTACTTTACAAAATATTTTGAACCCTTGTTTCTGTGGGTGGTGTGTCCTACTAATTCTTTTCAGCTTTCAAAAAAAATTTTGAAAAAGTTGAAGAATTCTATTTTCTATTCTACAAGTTTTTCCACGCTCAAATACGTAGATATCCTAAGCAAATTTTTGGAAGTCACAGATAATAGAAGTATACACAAAAATCTTTTACCAAACAAAACAGCTATTAAAAAAAACATTGACGCTCACTCTCCCATCCAGCTTAGCTCTTTTATCGATGTTTCACTTTTTGAGCTCAGCAATTGTTCTTTGTTTTCTTGATGTTTACGAGAACAATTTGCTGGCATTCAAGGCGAAAACACAATCCTAATTAAGTCAAATTGGATGAGAGCATTCTATCACCTTCCACATGACGATGACAGGTAACAAATAGCCTAGGGGGTGACCTTCCTACGAGAGAAGAACTACTACTCCAAATTAGATTAAAGATTTCAGGCCATAAATAACAAATTGAAAGTAGTTAAAGCCATGGTAAAAAAAAAGTATTACACGCAACTCAAACACAACGAGGGCTCAATGATTGATGACTAAATGGAGTGCTCCCTTTCGGTACATAAAATCCATTCTTCAACTGAAAATCTTGTTAACAGAAAAAGTCCGTTTTCTGACTAATGTTGAAACCTCCAACATTTTTATGTCGTCATACTGACATGGGACACTTACTAAAATATGGCTTTAATAGGGGGCATTCGAATCGCACATGCTGACAGCATAATTTATTACAATAAATTAGCACACCTAAATCGCAAGTAAAATCCTTGGGTATCACTGCATGCTATTCATCAACATCATTGCATGACACGTCTTATTAATAGCAATAACAATTGGTGGCAATTGCGAAGCCAACAGTTACAGATCCATAATAAGCCAAATTATGACATATAGTGGGAAACAGTTGTTTCTACAATTAATAGATATATTATGGCTAAGGGACATTTCTTGTTCAGTATTACGAACAGGCAATAACAATTACCGGCGCCGTATAGAACAAGAATTTCTAGGTGTATCTGAAAACAAATCTTCATCTATAGCTTTGCTTTTTTAAAGGTATTGTTTAAGTTTAGGGCACAATCCTATGATGCACACAGTACAGGAAAGTTTGTGGAAGAAAAGTTGGGGAAATTTTAACCTGACAAATGTTGCAATAATTTTTTGACATGAAATTTTTACTCTGCAACATCTCAGTGGCTCCACAAGTAAAATTATCGTAATCAGAACTGCCGTAACTATGAATCTGTATAACTTGAATTCGCGTAAGTTGAGGACTTACTGTACAATTGACTACGGAATTTCGAAAAATCTCAAACGCGAATTATTCGAAATGGGCTGGATGTCAACGGATTTGTATTTAAGATTTGCTCTCTTCTTTCTACCCAAAAAATTATTGACAAATTTACATAGAACATGACTAAAGCCAGGATTGAGATTAAAGGAATTTTCACAATATTTTGAATGCTATTAACACCAACAAGAATATAATAATAAATTCCTCTTTAAATATTTATAATGAAATATTAAAAAAAAATCACTTTCACTTCTTCATCCGTCTAAGAATTAATCAGACGATTGAGAAAAAAAAATGCATTGATCCGGACCAAATTTGATATCGCGCCTGGTTTAAAACAAAAAAAGTGAAAAATCAGAAACAATTGCAGAAATTAATTCGAACGTAAAACTTTAATATCGTCACTTTTTGACCCTTGACTTTCTCACTTTTTATTACATGTGGCCCCTTCTTAATGGTTCACAAAACTTTTATCCACTAAATCAAGCATGTGTAAAATTTTAAAACAATGAAGAGGAAAAGTGAAGTGAAAAGTCCGAAATCGAATTCAACCCAAACCCGTTTTTTTCCGTTTTCCTTGAGTGAGCAAGGGTTATATCCTATTGTCTCCACGACTTTTTATATCCTATAAAACAAAAAGTCCAGCATGATGAGGTCGAAAAGTTAGAAATGGTTGACCAGAAATCACATAAGAGTAGTAGTTGTTTCATTCTTGAGTAATTTTTAGGTTTTATAGGCATTGCAAAAAGGGTCAATTTGATTTTTTCGTTCGAACTGATTTATGGATGCTCACTAGATTTTGAGAATTTATTTTCAGTTTGGGTTATCAGCCGTCGGATAACCTTTTTTCTTTGTATTTATTTTACTCAGCTTAGAATGTCAGGCATTAAACCCTGAAATTAATTCCTTAATTCCACTATCCTCTTTGTTAGGAACATCCCTTCTTAAATGGTCGGCATTTGATTGTGGTTTTGAATAAGGCTTTTGTCCAGAAGGAGCTAACACCCTGACTGTCCCAATTTTTGTGTTTTGTTCTCTTGATTGTCTGTTTCGAAGGAAGTGGTAACAAATTTGATTCTTGTATTCATTAGCTAATCACCCCCTCTGGGAAGGTAATGCCATTCTCCTCTTTTAATATTTTATTTTGAAAGGTTATTGGCTCCAGGTTTTAACTATTATTAGAATAAATTGGGTTCTCCTGTAATTCTGTGCTTTAATTCAATTTTAATTAAAAAATCTTTTGGTTGACCTAAATTATATAAAGCTATACTATACTCTAATTATTTGAAAATTTAATCGTCAACTTATATTGGGTCCCCATGGGACATCGGTGTATGGAATTTTAGTCTTTTTCGCTATCAAGCTACATGCCTTTTCCTCACAGCTTCTACATGGATTCCAGTGATTTTTTTACTGGGTATTGACAGAAATGATGAATGTATAGATTCTTTATCTACTATGAATTTTATGAATTTTTAAGGGTCCTAAATTTATTTAGTTACATAGAACCTGATATATTTGGATGAAAACAGAATGAACAATCACAGGATAGTTTTTTAATTTGATAATAGTTTATTAAGTTTGTACAATAAGAATGATATCATTAAATTTGTACATAAATCCTTGGAGAAACAATACTTCAAAACATAACATAAACTAATAATAAAAATGCATTAAAGGAACAGAAATGAGAGAAGAAAGTATACTATAACTAAATAAAGAAAAAATAGAAAAAATGAGTGAATAAATGAAAAAAAGGAATTAAAACAAAAATTAAAATAAAGCAAACAAAAATGAATTAAAACATTATTAACGAAATATTAAAAAGTATTAAAAGAAGTACGCTAAAAAATTTATTTCAAGTCTCCTCACTGAAGTGCTCTAATACGCCCTTTCTGAAAGCCCCCTGCGCAGTTATACTATGTATATTATAAGGGAGTGAATTACAAAGTCGAGCAGCCTCAACAACATAAGACTCACCAACAAGAGTACTAAACCTAGGTAAAAAAAATAATTCCGGCGCTGGGAACGAAGAAAGGTGAATGACGTGCGAAGATAGTCTGGGCTTTCGCAGTAGATTATTCCGTGGAGTAAACTCAATAACCTTAAGTTGACGTAATTTCTAAGAGAGCAGCCAACGACGGAAGAAACATATGTGACCATAGATAAACCGAACACAGTCATTAAATGCTACGTTGATCTTACCTGAACAGACTGAAACGGGTTCTGTACCCGTTCCTATTCGTGGTTTTTCTCGGGTAGATGAATAATGAAAAAAGTACGTTCTTAAAAATAATCAAAATTTTATATAATATAATAAAAATTTAAAACTTTCAAGTTTATATATATATAAGAGAGTTGTGTCGCCCAAATGCATAATTAGCAAAAGCAAAACGAAACTAATTACCTTTTACCAACGATATTTAGTAGGTACTAATCATTTTATACTCTACATATTTCATTTTCCTACTCTAATCGTAAAATTCCGCATTTAATTTTTCTTGAAGACCTCTTGAATGAAAATATTAAAACCGCACTTAATTAAATTTTATGTTTTAAAATAACGACAACTCACATTTCTATAGAAAGTACTTTCGAGGACATTTTTTTTTATCTATTTATTGCAGCGAATAACTTTTTCACATCATTGTGTTATCATAATTAACATTGAGGTCATAAACATTATATAGCTCGTAAATAAGTTTCATATTACCGGAAAAGATGTTAAAGACCTTTCCAGTCCCATGGCAATTTTTCGTTTCTTCCTTGATATTACCAAACCTCAGTCAACTCGGCTACCCATAAGCTTTTTTTACCATGACAAAATCACAACCTATAATAGCCTAGCGTCAATTAGAACTGGAAACTGGGGAACCATCTAGTTATACATTTTTTTTATAAAATAAGGAAAAAACTGAAAGTACCTCTTCAAGAGAAGAGCTTTTACGGGTACTGTGATTAGCATATCTATCCAATGCAATGTTCTGAGGAAAATCTCCAAATGGCTTTCGTGATTCTGCCCTTGGTATGCTATTTAAATTTATAATCGTCAGAGTCTTCTTATATTTCATAAAAAGTAAATTACAAAAAAGGGCACCTAACAAGAATGCCTCCAATCTATGATATAAGAAAATATCTAGATGTATAAAGTGCGGATGTCTCTCCGAGGATGTGCTGGGCTAATGCCGGAGAGGAAATGGCGCATTTTCCGTTATCTTTCCTTACTTCGCAGCGAGGGAATATGGTGAAATATACACTTAATAAAGATCCAGTGCACAACGAGCGAGGACATACTTATAGGAGATTTATCTGGTCAAAATAACTTTTCCATTAGTGCTATTTCAAGTTTAGGATATAAATCAAGCTTGTCTTTGACAGTGATGAAGTTGAGTTGTATAGAGGAGGCTTTAAAGTTTTTTTGGGCTATAAAAGATTGCCTTCTTATGCGATAGTGCGAATATCATGAAAAGTCAACTCTTTCTAGGCTACAGCAACATACACCGACCAACATATCCGATTATAAGAGTAATTTACAATAGAGCTTCTTTGCACTATAGCGTCTGCAGTATGCTCATTCAATAATACCTCCTTACATCAAGTCCCCTATACGATACTTTCTTTTATTTTCTCATGGCGAACTCCTTGCGGCTTCATTGGATAAAAGGTGAAAGGTAAATGTAAGGTAACGATTATGATGTCTTGTGAACAAAAGAGGAATGTTACCACTTTATAATGCACATTGTATCGAAGTTATTGTAGATAATTAATGTCTGCATGACAGTAGCAATCTTCCAACGAACATGGACATGGTGTTTGACACTTTACGAAAACTATGCAAGTCCAGGACTGGAAAAGAGTAAACCCAAGGGGCAAATGTTTTCTGTTTCCATGTTGTAACCAGGAAATAGATGGAAACGAAAGTTTCCTATTCCCTGTGCTCATGAAATTGCTATAATGAAGTTGAGCAGTGTACAGGGGCGTGATCTCGGAGGCGTATTCTGGCCATTCAGTGACATAACAGTGCCCTTTCTGGGATAAATATCTGTCTACATAAACAAAAACATATTTGTTCAAAGAATTCGTATGGTGTTAAGGTAAACGGATTTTTGTGGGCGGATTGCACCCATTTATGAGAATGGCGTTATTTTTGTTACGCATAGTGGTTTACAATTTATTCGGACATATCATTAGAACGTAATAGTAGTTTTTGCATTCCCAGGTTCTCTAAAGGTATGCAGTCCTCCAAAAAAGGTGGGCCTTTTGTATGTGAGATAATGAACCTCTTCGGAAAAAAGCAAAAAAATTGCAGAGAATAAGAGGAAAATTGAGACGAAGTTCTCATGTTAGGTGACATTTAGAAGTTTTTTTGTGGTGAATAAAAAAAGGTAGAAAGAAGCGATTATTCGCCACTTACTTACCGCACTTCTAGGGTATTGAAAAAACTTCTTTCTTCTTTTATTTATTATTTACGTACAAAATGGAATGTGGCAAATGTGCGAAATTAGTAAAAACTGATCACATTTACATTGAGGTGGCTGGCGCTGGATGAAATTAAAGAAATCCTTCGTATAAGTAGGTACTTAATAGGCTCAGAAATACTTAAGCAAAGACCTTCTTACTTAAGTTCAAGGCTAAGTCTTAAATGCAAGTAAATAGAAACAAGTAATTATATTCCAAGTACTAAGTAGAGAATTTCAAAAGTAATCAAGAATAAGTCTTAAGTAATGAAAATGGACTTAAGCAGTATTTAATTACTTTTTCACTTTGATATTGTCCAGCTCTAAATTAAATGGTAGAATAAATATTGTCAAAGAATAGAGTAGTAGAAGAAATAACAAAGGTGTGCAATATAGTGAAAACAAATGCTACAACAGTAATAGTAAAAGTGAAAAATAAACAAAATGCAAAAGCTACGAAAGCGAATATAAATGCACAAGTTAGTCCATTTGGAATGTGAGTTTATGGTTTAAAACATAAGAAAGATGGCTCGATCGTGATTGAATGTAAGGATAAGGAATCAAACAGATGATATTAGAAACAGGAGATATTAGAAAGAAGAAGAAATTAAATGAGAAAATGATGCATCGCACAGGACTTTTGATATAAATTATCCTGTGTTTAAAAGAAAATTAAGGTAGCAAGGAGGATGGCATGCTAGTAATTAGACCACAATAATGTATCTATAGTAAAAGGTTTTTATCTCTACATAAAAGGCCTACTAAATAATAAGACTGAAATACAAATATGTTTACTGAAGACAATTACAGATATACTAGTAGTGACTGAGACGCATATTACTGCTGATGTAGAAGACAAAAAAGTGGCCACTAAAGGTTTAAATATTTTAAATAATCTTCCTGGAGGTGTATCCATCTACCTAAAAAAGAATACACACTATTCAAAATTAAGAGCGTGCAAAGGAATTATGGGTACTTGCTGTAAAGATAGTGATATAAGTATAATGAATGGGTGATTGTTGAGCTCTACGGTTACCGACCAAGCTTGGAAACAAATAGTCGCAGAATATACTCGAATATTGCAACATTTGTCAGGTTAAAATTTTTCAATCTCTTGCGTAATTTCCTCTCTACTAAGCTGTACTGTGTGCATCATAGGGTTGTCCCCTGAGCTGATTATAGATGAGGGGTGGAATTGAAGAAGAGGTGAAATTACTTCTGTCGGACTTAATATGCGACCAGAAACCTTTGCTGCTTCTCTCTCTGATCAAATTGGAACTTTGATTTGCTAATGATGGAATTGCAAGAAAGATAAATAGAAATTACATTACATAAAGTTTTCAAAAAATATCCCGTCGATATGTCTTAGTTGATATTAAACCCCTTTCAATGTGCTTGGCAGTCCATAGGAGCGCAATGACTTCTCTAGTACTTGACCAACTGTGCAAATTTTACCTTTCCACAGAGTTCTTGGGCATATTTGAATGTGATCTGAATATTTTATCTGTAGACTTTCTGCGAGCGCCGATGAAGGTAAGTATCTTTCGAAAAAGGATGTCTGATAAAAATTAGGGCGAATTTACTTTTTACTATAATTCAAATGCATTCTGAAGGTATCAAGTAAAAGGAATTATACATGAAAATCCTAAGTATTCAGGAGAAAATTTAAGAGTATCTTTAACCGTTCGGAAATTTCTCTTCACTAGCTTAACAGCAAAACCTGTTCCTAGATTTCCAATGAATTCTGAAATCAATAAAAGGCTAGCGAACTGCAAGTGCCATAACCAATTTTAATCATAAGATCTATCTAAATGATATAAAGCTCAGGTCTGTGTAGAAATCAATGGGTAGTGCTTCGTACTGTAACTGTCGGTAAAATTTCATTAAAACTTATTGCACTGCTTTGATGTAGAGCATGCCCCAACTTGATAAAAGATTTAACGTGCTCCGGCAAAGGCCTGTGGGGATTACTCCTAATTTAGTGTGCAGTTGGAACAATTCCCTTACATGTTTGGCTTATCACTCCAATATTGCGTGCTCGTAACAAAACCAATAAATTAGCAAGTAAATATCCCTCTTAGTAGCTATTACCTCAATCCTATTTGTACAATGATGGAAAGGATTGCGAACAAACTCCTCGTAAAACGAAATATTCCTTCTCTCGGTTATTTTCTAAATAACACCCTGTGGATTGGTGTAAGATATTTAGAACTATTAACCAACCAATAACTGCCTTAATTCTGAGTTATAAAAACTCGTGTGAATTTCTTGTGGTAAGAATCAACAAAATGGCTATTTTTAATTAATTGTTTGTATTCCCTGTTAGTGAAAATGCTTACTGGAACTTTTCCTTAGAGACTTAGAGAGGACTAATTTACGTATTTACTATTCCTTGGGCTACTAAAGATAAAAAAATTAAAAGACCGAATTAAAACTCACGTTCGTTTTCAATGCAGTCCATTTTCTGATGCAATTTTTTTTTATTTATTGCAGTTCGGAAAAAATAAACGCCAAGTCCACAGACAAATTGATTAAATCAACATATCCGGAAAAGTACATCAATCTAAATTAAACTTATGTATCCAAAATAAAATATTAAAACAACAATACCGCATGTATTGTTTGTTTTTAATTTGAGTGCTTGTATTCTGTGGTGCTTGCGAAAACATTTTTCATATTACGATATTGTGTAAATATTCAGCCGTTAAAATATTAAAAAGAACTTGTGTAAATTCCTCACAATATTTCACAGGAATGGAAACAACTGAACTGAGATATTGAAGAAATGTTAACTATGCAACTGATTCTTGTCTTTTCTTTTACTAGTATTAAAATCAACATTCGTATGCAAGTTTAAGCATTTGTATTTTACTTTCTTTACAAAAGTTTTGTTGTTTTTGTTTTCTAATCTTGAATCAAACAAAAGATTAGTTTAAAATAAACTTTATCCATGTTAGTCTCAGTCCGCCATCATTATTACCCACCAAGGACATTGCAGTATTAAAATCATTTCTAATATTTTCTGTTGATTGGATCTGAGTGATATAAAAACAATTCAAGGATTACAAAAAAAATTTTATGTACAGATAAAATTTTATGGAGATTAGAAAATGCCAAACAAAGTGGGTTGAATTTCTCTTAAACTGAGTTAAACTAGGCTAAACTTTCTGAGGGTTGAGTAAAACTGCTTGAAATTTGGACAAACCTAAAAAGGATTGAACAAAGCTAGGAAAAACGTGCGGATAAGAATGGAATAAGTGATTATTTAAATACTCTACGAGGAAGTCATATTTTTTTAGATTGTTTCAAAATGATGAACAAAATTAGTATACATTTACGAATCTGCACTTATTTCTATTGTAAATCGTAAGAATAATTGCCAAATATAACACTTTTCACCATACTTAATAACAGTTTACACGTTGAACATTTAAATTGTTTTGTGAAAACTAATCCTAAATTAAGTAAAAGCAATAAACAAGTTGGCAATTAATAGGTGACTATTAGTTAAGATAAAATACTCTAGGTGAATTTCTAGGTTTAAAGAATGCTAACTTTCAATAAGGCATGCTAATTTCCCAAGGAAACTTATTCTACATTAACATATTGAATGCCATGGGGGTCATCGGTGTCCGGTGAAATATTCACATAGTGTAGAACAGTGACGAGGAAAGCTGTGTCCATGGCCACGTGCACTACGATGCACGTGTAACAGATGAATATTCACATAGTGTAGACTGCTTTGCAGTGACTTTGTGTGCAGCCATTTTTATAAATAATAATCGAACTGAATTTCAACGGATTTAAAATCAGGTCATTAGTCTTGTTCTGAATGGATCCATCAATATGTTTCAGAGGGATGGAAATATACAGTTGCAAATCATCCGTATAAAAATGGAAGACAGAAAACTTAATCGTAACGGAGAGATACTTTATTATCATGACAAGTAGCATGGAATAATATTTATGATTTTTAAAAAATTTTATATCTGTTATGATAACAAGACTCCTTCTTCAAACAGATTTTGGTATTAAATTATAACTTGGAAAATTCCATTAAAAGTAATGCAAATTAATTCGTGTTTATAAAGTTTAACATCTAATCTATTTAATTTGAGCCACATCCAAATTTTATTTCAAAAATAAAAGCAATGTTTCCAGTATTTCCTATATCCATGCCTTTGTTAACGCACGAATGCAGTTAAAATCTTTGCAGATTATGCTACCTCTAGAAATAACAGACTAACAAAAACTAAAAGAGCCTCCAGCAAATTCTGATTCGTACAATAGTTCTCCATCGAATCCAATCAATGGTCACTTTTCAACAAAAACAGTCTGCTTTTGATATGTGACAAATGTTTGTTCCATTTACTGGTACGAAACTGTGTAAACAGGTCCAAAGAAAGGCTCTTTAGATAAGAGCGATACTCTGAACACTTGAAAAAAAAAACACATTTATTTATTTTTCTGAAGAGCTTTTTATGTCAGCTGTTGTTAGACCCAATTATCCTGTTATCTTACTTTTAAAGAGCTTATTGTAATTTTGAAAAGAACTTTTATCTGATTTAATTCGGCCTTCATCCTGAATTTCCTGAAGTAGATGCTTTCAGAACATTTTTTTAGAAAAAAAAATGCAAGAATTCACCTTATTTATTTTGCCTTTGCTTAAAAATACAACTTCAGAACGACAAAGTAATTCAAATAACAGCAAATAATAGATATTTAAATTAGTACTAAAGAGGGGACAGTATAAGGCACAGAAGGAAATAATGTTAAACATTTAAATCGAATTCAGATTCTTTTCATTCAACATACGCAATTCTATTTGGAAAGTAAATATTATGTTGGATTTTATTTGGTAAGTAGGTATTAAATATGTACTTAGTCTAGAAAGGGCAGGCGAGTTTATCATTTCGTGGCACATATACATCATAACTCTTTCCGACAAATTTTAAATATAATTAAAACTGGTTAACTGTCGACGAATAAAGAATGGAGTTAATTCTGAATTTGGAGCGTCTTAAAAGCAACAATATAATTTCATCAAATAAAAGTAATTGGAAGAATGTCAGAATAGATTGGATATCTGCCATGGGAAGTTTTAATACATATTTGAGCATAAAAATGCAACTGATAGGCAAATTTCTCTTCTAAAGTTCAAAATCAATGCACTTAGCTTAGTTTTTATCTCGTATCTTAAATTGAAAAACTTTCCTCTCTACTTTTAACGAAATAAATTATCCCTCCACTGTTATTTGAAAGAAAAAATTGGTTATCTTAGCTTTTGAAAGTTTGATAATACTTAATACTAAAATTCATTTAAGAAAAGCTTCTGGGTATTAATTCATGTGTCTAGAAGATATAAAATAGAAAAGAAAAGAAAAATGATTTTTTTAACAGACGATAATAGAAAAATTAAAAATGGGAATTTTTTTATAACTCTGAAGCATGGAAAGATCCCCAGGGCTGTAAGTATTTAAACCCTGGAATAAGAATGTTGTTCCTGAGAATTCCGAAAATGGTATTACATACAACACCTAAGTTTCTGCATTAATTTGAAATAGTAAGATAATGCTACTGAGAGCTGGAATGTAGTTTATGTCAATATGCTTTTGATAGATCATGAGTTATAACTACCTTATACTTGGAATTGGGATTTAGCTTGAGATTTTGTGTAATAAGGTTTAAATTGGTACCACATTTCGGAGTATACAGATACTGTTTAACATTATTAACGAACCTAATACATTTTAAATTAGTTGCACATAATATCGTTAAGATATATTCTAAAAAATGTGGCCTAAGAGTAGTCCCTTGTGGTATAACTACCAATAAAGGCAGCTCGATCGAGGAAGAAGGACACTGTTTACATAAACTTATATTTTGCCAATATTGTCTACAAAAAACGAAACGAACTGAATCCTTTTTCTTCTTTTTTGCCTCATCTAATATTAATAAAGATTCGTTTCTTAATTTCTGTGATCCTTCTTAATAACTTTCCGTTTTCGTCATCCCGAATTGCCTTCATAATTTGTAGTCGCACGTTGTAATGTAATTTCTTCCCAATTCAAAATTAGAAAAAAAACATTATCCAACTCAAAGATTTATTAAAAAAGTATCTTTCGGTTTTATTTATGAAGAGATGATCATTGTTAATAACTAAAGGTATTTTTTTCAAAACAGTGAGTAAGTTCACATATGCTCTTACATTATATCAACCAATAAAAATTGAAGTCCTAAGTCCTAACAAATAAACTAAGGTTGCTACTGGATGATTAATTATTAAATTGTCCCTAAAAAGGATACTAACTTTTCAAATACATAAGTAATAGGAAGCTTATTGCTAGTATATTTTTTCTGCTATTAAACGACAGGACAGGCTACTATCACACCGCAACTTCAGATTTCTGTTGAAACACATGAATTTTTCGCATTTTGGAAAATCTCTAAGTATCTGTTGAAGATTGCTAACGGGTTTCATCGTGTATCCATCGCTTGGTAGACAATTAGTATCTTATGAAAAAATCGATGTTTGGCTAAAAATGTACAACAGCAGATAACAGATTTTTGTATGATAAAAGGATTTTTATTTTTCCATTTCTGACTTATGTACACTTGCAAACACTTAACAAGAAATATTTAATTAAAACTTTTCAGTATATGGCGGTCGAAACTGTTTGTTTACAACGAAAGTTTATAACATCTCAGGCACTGTATTTCCAGACTTAGTAAACATTTACTTAGGATTAAAGTTTACCATGGACTAACCAACCCATTTCTATTATATCAAATGTAAAAAATGCATGAAAATGCTTCCATAAATTAAATTGTGTTGGTTAGAACTACGCTGTTAAGTAATATTAAATTTCATGAGGGGTCTGTTATCTATCTTATTTCACAAGTATCCTTTACTTAATTAATTTAAAACGTATAAGCTTTCAACAAAGCGGGAGGGAAACCATCTAAAGTTTTCATTTGGTTGCCTCGAAAATTTACAGACAATTTCACAAATGCTGTAGGATATTAGGAAAACAAAATAAATGCAGATGTAACAATCTACTATATAGATACAATAATAATCTTTAAGCACCAACAACTGTATTTCTATGGATACCTAAGTTAACCAACACATTTATTAATAAGACTGAGATGTATTTTTTAACTTTATCTTAATTTATGTGTGATTTTAGAGCACTGGCTCCCTCAAATCTTTTGTTATCGCATCAGGCTTTGCCTGTATCCTACCTCACAATTTTTGGAATTTTCGAATTTTAAGATCTCAACATATTTATTTTGCCCTTCACAGAATGTGAGATAGTTAAGAAAACTTACCCTATCTGATAAAACAAACGTAGAATCAATGTTGGATATGGCGTAAGACGGAATGTTAACTAAACATAAATTCTGTCTGCCCTGTAGAGACATCATACTGGAGAGGGAAGATGTGATCCTCAACCATGAAAAAGGAGCCATAATTGGGTACATGGATGACTCTAAAGCCGAAGAGGTGGTCGGAGGGGAATTTATGATGTCTGTGTATGCAATTGCCAGATGCTCTGATGAAAACCTCGTCCGTAACTACACGAATAAGAAAATATATGATATTTACTCAGACTTTGTGGGTAACGAAGAGGCAGATAATCTGGCCAAGAAAAGTGAGTTTATGCCTCTCTTTAGAGCAGAACCGGAATAGATGTGTTTTTTTGCACAAGATCCATATAGATCTCAAGATCCGGATCTCACTTAGGTACTTAACTGCAACAGCAACACAAGATACAGATCTTAGATCTGGGTTTTAAAGATCAGTGAGCTGTATTGATATACCTGCTTATATTTTGCAGATGTATTTACCAAATGGCTACTGTTGAGAAAAACATTATTTTATTATTATGACTTTTTGTTATCTGCGCATAAATGAAATGCTAAATAATTCAAGCAATCCTGTTTCAAAATAATTGAATTTTTTTCTGGTTTCGATTTGTTAAAGTAAATGTTTTGATGATATTAGTATCTAGCACTCCAAAGAGATTATATTCACAATCATAGAACAGAAAATCATGTCGAAAGCCATAAAATTTTATGGATATAAGTAACGCCAAGATTACAATAATTTTCCAAGAAAAGCTTAAATATTTATTTCACGCTGTGGCGTTTCAAGTGTAATGATGAGGTTCTGATATTTCATTCATGATAAATAATTCCAATAAGATCATAAATGAGAATTGGAAAATTCAGATTGTTTGTCCACTCTTCCGCAAAGAAGGAGATTTCACTTAAATAAGATTCCGAGGGATATTATTTGCATCCCTCGTGCAAAGCGTAAGAACGTTTATTCGAAAATAAAAATCCATAAGGGCTAGCAATAAAGCTCTGATTTATGTCACGGTATTGGCCTTGCTCTCCCTTTACGATCGAATGGTAATAAAAGGCCCAGAAAAAAA
>QYTT01085272.1:3231-16622 GCA_006980735.1 Dasypogon diadema | reverse complement strand
TTTTAAAATAATCATATACATATCCGGCAGTATTTGTACAGATAAACCAAGAATGGTATAATTAGGCCGATTCTTATTTTTTGGAATAATTCACAACTGTCATATTTCAGCTTCTTTTTGGTTATAATGCCTTTGGAAGGAACCACAAATGTGCAAGTGGTACCTTTCAATCTTGCGGAATACAGATGAGAGGTATGGTGAAACCAATAGTTTAGTAAGAAAACCTACATATGGATAAGGAAGAGCAACATCAGTGGAAAATGACATGGCTTAGACTATCAGACTACCGCATGAAATAGCGAGATAGGTCTAACCACCATTCTAAATATTCAGTGTGTTGATTTCGGCAAAATATTCCACCTTAATTCTTAACACCTTCTTCTTCAGTGATGCAATATCACCTTTGCTTTTCTAATTTTCCAGATCAGTCTCGAATCCAGCTGTACAACCTTTCCATTGCTTTCGACAGGAGGGATGTCAGGCTCCCTGGCCTATAGGATTTTGCCTCGGTGTATGCCGCTTCGCAAGATAAGTGATAAATATTATCCGAAGCCATGGTACAATGGACAGTTTTTCGCACTTAGTAAGACTGAGAAAGGTAAGAAGCTGCCCTTTTCGCTCTTTTCAAAAACACCATAATTTCCGCCATATTCCAGTCTAATATCGTCCATAATTCAAGATCCTTACGAGACATAGTTTAGTTGAAATTGCGCCTCCATTGAAGTCCTACTTGTCTGCTTCAATAACTCCGTCAATTTCTCCAGGCTATCTCGAACAACCGCAACTTTGGAGACCAGACCTTTGGTTGACTATCTTCTGTAGTTCGTCCATTGCTGTTGCACTGTATAATTGCGTCACTTCGACCACATCAAAACTGTCGACTTCTCTATTTTTACCCGTGCGATTGACGTCACATATCGAGAGTAGATACCGATTCCTATAAAAAGTTTGACATAAATAAAAAAATTCGAATTTCATAGCTGAAAAAATAAAAATTTTGTTTTAATATTTGAACAAGTTTAATTGCAGGTAGCCAAAAAGCCACAGCATTTTTAAAAATTTATACGAGAATTATCCATACGCCTTTGTGTTTGTTGTTCATAATTTCTTCTTATGTTAGATAGAAAAAATTATAATAAATCTAGTCAGAGTGAAGAGCTGCTACGTCTTATCCCCAGGGAGCAATATACTAGAAAATTACATTACTTGACAACCAGAGTAGAATGATAACCTCAGTGTGATGATGTCTTTTCTTCGGTGCTATTCATTGTAATTTGCATAAGCTTTTAATCAGCTGTAAACAGCTCGTCAGTCGCTTACTTTACACAGGATTACGAATAACAGAATCACATTATTAAAGATGTTAATTATTATTCCCTGGTGAACGTGGCGTATCAGCAGAAGATGTCACAAAGCTAGGTCTAAAAGGATTTTGGATCGTAAAACTTTAGTCACACAGGATAATAACATATTTAGATTACGTGCCAACACTGCTTGATGAATGGACTTTATTGTCATGTTAGAGCAATGAGACCTCGGTCATAAAATGGACATTTACTCGCCCTTAGTCCAACAATTTTAGTATGATACATTTGATATATCTGGCGCCATTATAACCCCAGGAACTTAAATGTCATGAAAACCGCGAAATATCATGATAACTCTTTATATGAAAATTTTGGCAGAAACTTTTCCTGACAATGCACGTTTTACAAGATTTACGGCATGCATATCCTTTCTCTGAAAGTTTTTGAGGTTTCCTCTAAAGTTTCATGCAAATTTTACCCTCGTTTACATATCTGAGCTAAAGAGAAATGCTTACCTTTTTCCGGTTCCGCATTTCACTTACACTGAAAAAAAATAAGTGACTTAATTAAAAAAAAATTTCTTAAAGATGCGACTTTAAATTTTGAGAGGCATATCGTCATCTTAGTCTAGAAAATGTAAATTTACTCCCAGTGCAAATATTTTATATCAGCGCAATTTCAAGGATCACTGAGCTCTCAACACAGACATATCCCAAAGTTACTCTTTGGAGTCTATCTATAAAACGAGGACAAATTGGATCCCATTTCCACCTTATAAGTCAACCAGCAAGGATCATACCCAAAACTTGCCACAATATCACCAATAAGAGCCATTATGTACATTCTTCGGGCGAGCTGTCCATTGACACGGAATAAGTTTTCCTACCAAAGTATACCGCTGTGACACCGTGATGGAATAATTTATGAAGGTCAAGCTCTTAACTTCCAGCAGCATCTCACAAAAACATCCTACGAATCCGCAAAATTGAAAAAATAAACTCTCTCCATTCCCATCGAATAGGTCAGTTTGGACATTTTATGTAAAAATCTCAGAAGAAATGTTTACAGGAAAGAAAATATAATTCATTTCGTTACGTGCAAAATGTTCTGTAGGATTGATACCCTTACGTAGAATTGTCTGAATTTCTTGGATTATTTGAAGCTTAGCTTCTTTTCTTTCGGTTTATTGTTAGTGTTTTTCGTCGAATTGCCATACATGCCATACATTTCTTTGCGTTAAATATCTACGAGGGTATGTACTTATGTACAGGAGCCGCACTCAAAAGTATATTTGAAGAAACTGTAGGAAAATCAAGAGTCGAAAGTTTCTATTCCATATACACATTTTTATTTTAAGTGCTGGAAATCAAGGCTGTCTGAAGGCAAGTAGAATAACGTAGAAAATTAGAAATCTTTGACATTTTGTCATGCTCTCAACCAATGTCAACAATTTCTCTGCACAAAACATCGACAAAAAAAAATGAAAATACTTTATTCGGTGCTATAAATGGAAAGCAAGTCAGAAACACAACTCCACGGCATTCAAGATCCAAAGTATATAATTAAGAAGAGTATTTTCGCATATACAGGGTGTCCGGTAATTAATGGATATGTGGTATACCAATCGATTCCTTGAAGTGTCCTGATCACCGTTTGTGCAGAAACCCGCCCCCCTGAAAATGGCGTCCAAGGATATTGTGTCGTTTGACCCTGTAAAATTCTTAGGACTCTTCAAATGGACATCACAGGATAACGACTAAGAATTAATTTAAAAGAGGACACTTGTGGCTTTCCAACGGTACCTTACTTATCCCGATCGGTTGAAGTTATTCAAGGACAAATTTGAAAACTGTGAAATGGTCAAAATTGACCACAAATTTTGACCAAAAATTCACATGACCAAAAATTTACATTGACCACATAATTCACATTTTTCCACTTTGACTTTGAATAACTTTTTACGAGAAGAACCGATCGGGCCAAGTAAGATACCGCTTATGTTAACCGCAGTTAGTTCTAGAAAAATTAATAACATGCAAAGGAGGTAACCTCTCAAATTACGGCTATTAGCCCTAAAGTACACCCCATCCCGGAGCTTCACAGAGTCAATGTTGGAGTTGAAGAGCTGGTGGATAAAAACTTGTTACGATCCATATTGGGCCTTCGTTGGGTTGACCTGAGAGGGGGGCCTAATATCCGATAACGGGAGGGGGCAGGGATCTTCGAACAAACATTGATTAGGAGAATTCAAAGAATCGATTTACATATCGATTAATCGCCGGACACCTTGTGCAGATTTATTAGCAATGGTAGATGTGTACAGTAGATTTATACAGGGAGCCAAATGATAGCCTGACGTCTTAGGAACAAAAATTTGTGTAAAAAATCTTCGACACTGGGTGACTTATAACTGAAAGATTTTTAAGTGTATGACATAATGTTTTTGGTTGTATCTCTGGTGACCGATCTGATACATGTTTCCTATTATATGTAACAGAAGCTCTTATCCTACAAATTATCGGTTATGTTACGCATATTGTTTATTGTAGCCTTGTTACTATATCATAATTAATGCCTACTGAGTACTGATATCGTCAAAAATTTTTAAAAATAAATCGTTGGGTATGATCTCTACCCTACGTCTACAGAATTCCTTCTCTGTGAACGCGAATTCGATTCCTGCAATTGGTATGGTCTTTTATCTGGGTATAAGTGGTTGAGGCAATTTTACTGACGAGAATTGTACTTGCTAATCCACTGGGATATTGCACAGTAAAAGTTTCAACGCCGAAATTGTGGCTTACTTGCAACATTTGTCAGATTAAACCTTTATAGGACAAAATTCTAAGGACACATGAAGAGCGTTACTGTTGAATCTATCGGATCGGGAAAAATTGTTTTTGTAAAGCAACAACAAATATAGGGGATCCACATATGTTTCCGACCGGGACGGATTCAATAATAACGCCGAAAAAATAAAAATGATCTACATGTTGCCTCGGCAACATGCGAACAGTATTAGCATATTAAATTATGCATCTCCAGGTTAAGTTAAAAATTCTTCCATGCTGGGACGACGTCCTTTTAACTAAGTTGAATTTCTTCTCATCCTGTATGTTTCCCAACTTTGAGTGTATAAACACTACTTTCCTTTATTACATTTGCATATTACGCCTTGAATTCTGTCTCTGATGTAAACGTAGATAAATGATTTCTTTCGGTCATTTCTCTAACCTTATTCATGCACTTACATTTCTTAATTAGAAATTTGTCCCCAAGGGTACTTGCGCTTAATAAATTTACGGTCAAGATATCTCCAACTAACTCAACAATCTCCAGAGCTGAAGACAAACTGTTTTACCCAGTCCATGCATCTTAATTCGCTTGGAGATTTAATGTAATTACTTTTGGTTAAATTGGTGTTACCAGGAATTTTATATGGTTGGCATTCTTTTTTAAATTTGTAGAGAATTCTTCATAATTTGATCTGCATTTGTCATTATTGTCACGTGGAATTTTTTTCTCATTTCAATTTATTTAGTCCTTATTGTTTACAAGGATAATTTTTTTCCCTTCCGAAAAATACAATAATAATAAAAGTACAATAAAGCGATGGACAGAATTTTTCGGGAGGCTAAGAAAATAAGATTTATTTGCGTTACGAAAATATTCCAGTCGGTGGTTTTCATGCACTATTTGCCGAAGAAAAGACATATGACCCAAAAAAACTATTTTCGTTTTTCGTTGAAAGGGAATGTGAAAGTTTGTTTTACTAAATTTTCTGTATCTGTTTCAACAACAAAAACCTTTTCTAATTCGCAAACTCAAGATAATTCTGCAACCCAAAAGACCAACCATTTTTGCCATGTTAATAAGGTTAATCTATGTGCATGTCTATTTACCCATTTGGGTTAGCTTTGCTCATCAGTCATTTAATTACCGATATTACTTTTAGCTGCCACAGGGTACCCACTCTATCTACACCATCTTGTTTAACACTTTCATCCGCTTCATCCGCTTCATCCGCTGTGCATTGAGGAGAGCCACAAGCTCGCCTGAAGTAATGGGAATTTAAATAAACATCACTTCAGCGGTGGTAATATTTATTTTTCCGTAAAAGGGTCCAGTAAAAACGTAGGGAAATGCTATGTGTTGGGAAGTGCTCGAGGCATTAAAATGCAAATTATCCTATAATTAGATAATCTTAGTTCCTGCTCAGTTTACAAACGAGCCATTTTCACATGATAATGAGAATGCGGAAATAAATCGTCTGAGAGCTCACATAATTACTCCCTAATTGGATAAGGAAAGTAGGCTAACATGCTGTGAAATCAGATGTAAAATATTGTGCAAAGGAATAGCAGGAAAAACTGTACGTCCCTATAACTTGTACCATTACGAACTGCAATAAGAATTAGGGCAAGGTGGAAAGTGCGTTTCCTTAGAATGGAGAAAGTTATTAAATAAAAACTCCACTTCAAGGTTGTCAGTTTTATTAATATTTCAAATATATTTCAAAGCACGCCAGCACAAACAACTTGAACTTGTTCTTGACAACACATGGTGTTCCCAAATTACAATGTATATTATATATATATATATATAAATAGGCTTACCCTCAGGGGGTGTACAGTGTACATAGCATAGCAGTGTAGACACATCTGGTATTGTTGTTTGGACGGAAAAGTTTTCTCTACGGATTCATCAATTTCTCCGCTATGAAAGGAAAAACACGCCAATGTCCTTTAAAAGAAAAGTTTCCAATGTGGCAGAAAAACTTGTACATACCAAGAGAAATAAGAAAAACGAAAGATTCTAGTTGTACACCATAAGAATGAAAAAAAAGTAGAAAGCAGCATAGCTTAAAGGGCCGCAATATAAGGACTGAATAGACAAAGTGAGGGTACACTTCAGGAAGGCATCCCTTGGCAAATTTGCATACAAAGAGGTTCACAGATAGTCTATTCTCACTGGTCTGCAAAACACCTTTTGTTCCTTTCATAGGGAGGGACCCTAGAATTTTCTAAATATTTAGACAACTTGAAAAGTTTTAGCAATTTAATAAAATATACGAATATATCTAATTTATCACGTAATTTTTCCCACTTGTGAAAAGTTGGATTTCTTTGTTCACACACCAGATTTTGCTATGGAGAGTGTTTGAACTGAATAAGTTCCCAGTTTTTGTTCCTCACTCACTGTTATTACTTTTAGTTAAAATTAATGAATGAAAATCGATTTACAACAATAAATAGGTATAGCAGTTTTTCCGCACTCTAAAGATAACGAATACAAAAATCTCTCAGCATCAGGCAAAAATTGTTCAAACAAAAAATCTATGAATATTTATTGGAATTATGCAACTATATAGGTAAGTTGGAAAATTTTCAGCTAAATTCTGCACAGGACACGGTGATTTATTTGGGTACCAGTGGTTGAGGAATTATATTGACAAGAATTGTATTTGCGAAGCCACTGGGATCTTACACAGTAAAAATTATGGCTCACTGGCAACATTTGTCAGGTTAAAATTCCCAAATCTTCTTTTCCTTCCTCATAAGCTGTGTTGTGTGCATCGTAGGGTTGTCCGTTAAGCTTAGGAAATATCTTAAAAAATATTCCTTAAAAGAAAATTTGGGTGAAAAAGCAGTTGTTCGTCACCTTTGCAAAAAGGGCTAATGTGATACAAACTGAGACATTCTGATAAAAACGAATATTCATTAGATTGTTCGAGCCATTGGATAGTCGGCAGTTCGTCATAAGTTGTATGTTTATAGAAACACTGATAGTTCTGTGAATAACGTTGGATTCATATTATTGGTCAATTGAATCCATTGGAGCCATAATTACCATAAATGGATAAGAATTCATGGAATAAATGTTAGATTTAATTTTGGTAGTTGCTAAGAAATAGCTCAGTTTTTTTTATTTATGGTTATAACCAACCTTCAATGTGTCGATAAAATATTTAAATTGCTCACACTATCAAAAGTATTGTATTTTTAATTATATATTTTCTCTTTAATTTAATTTAATAAAAGGATTTAGTGGAATTGGTAATGAAGTTCAGCGGTGGCCATCTACTGAACTATAATATTATACAGTTTTGTTTTGTTCCGGTTGTTCCGGTCTTCTTTTAGAATATAAAAGCATGCAATTTATACACCTTTTCGATGTTGTATGCGTTTTCACAAGAACACAGGTGTACACCGCATGGCCAACAATTCTTTTACATAAAGAGCAGTACATATAAGAACACAAAAATCATCAAAAGGAACATAAAAAACGCAAATTTCACATATTTTCAACGATTTCCAATGATTTCTTCATTTCTTTCCCACCACATTTTGATGAACATCGTTGCAAGACATCTCCGGCAGCACATACTCTAAAGATACGTTTTAGAAATTAGTAATTTTCGATAGTATTTCTTTTAAAAAAATTTAATCTTAAGCATGAGATAACCTGAATTTAGAATAAATTTCTTTGCTACCTTTTAGGTATAAGAATGGAAAACTTAGAATAATCTATTGTACGTATCCCTAAACTTAAAATTGTTCCCGGAATTTCCAAACAATTTAACGTACAACAAATTTTCTGTGAGTTACATTTCCTGAAAATGATATTCACACTTTACGAAGTTACATGATTTTCATTCAGAATAGAAGAACACATTATCTTAATTGAAATAAGGTATTCTGAAGCATTATGTGTCCTCCCATAATAGAAGGCAAAAATAATCCAACTTAGTAGACAGAACATTATTAAAGTCCTTCACTAGAGACCGCAGATAAAATTTATCTCTGATTTCCTGGCACCCGTTTTTATTGAGCACTAAATTTCAGGACATTAGATCCTGTTGTATGCGCCATATGTCTTCCTAATGGCCAGAAAAAGCTCTCGTAAAATATGTTTTGCTTTCAACATATTTACTTATCTACTGTCCATTGTTGCTTACGAAATGAATGTGATACATGCGAAATCGTAAATTAAGAGAGGTTCGTTGAAAACAATAAACCTTGATTAGATATGTAGAAAGATGCGAATTAAATTAAGTCTAGAATTTACTTCTTTGCTTTCTGACGTCGAAATTAATTGCTGTGCATACTGCACTAAAATCTTCTGTCGTATTTGTAAAATTTATGAAGTCTTCGTAATTGATTGAATGTCGTTATTGATAATCGGAAACCTTCGGAAAGATAATCGACTATAATTCATTCTATAATTATACTATTTTAGCTAAGAAATCTTTTGTGGACCTTTTTACATACGTTTCAATATAATATCGTGAGATACTTTTGTGGCAGTATATAAATAAATAGACAAAATTAATGTTCGTTTAAATGAAATTAGTTTGAAAAGTTTGTAGGAGTTTCAGTTGTTGAGCCTGACAAAACTGAGGCTCAAACGGACCGACCAACTTCTCAAAGATATGAAGAAACTGCTAAAAAAATTCCTCATTATGCATGGAACTGATTTAATTAAATTTACTAGACAGTTTTCCATTTCAAAGGGAACCTGATGGCTTCCGCAGATGATATAGCCTTCATCTACCCTACCAACAAAAATGAAGAATTAGTTTCCATGAATAAATTGATATCCACCTACGAGTTGATTAGCTACGTCCACATATGATTTGAATAGTAAGATTAGTACTGAAGAGCAAAACTAAGGTTTAATATTTCGGCAGTTTTGGTTCTATTACAAATTTAAATATCCCTTATCATCCTATAACTTCTAATTTTGCAACATGTCCACCCACTTGTTTAATATACAATACAAAAGTCCCGGAACCGGAAAGTTTACCTTTTAAGTCCTTGATGATGTGAATCGAATTCATCTTTTATTTGTTTCGGAAAGAATTATTTAATCAAACGATTTAAATTTTTCCACATTTGCCCAGAACTATTTATGTTGCTGCTGACGAGTAACCGATACATTTGGACTGAAGAAGCACCTCAAGAACTTTTCATGTGTGGTAGGTTGACAATACTCAAGTTATATACCGTAACAAGAATACTATACTTTCCTTTTTTGCTGCAGTGATCTCCGCTGGCAACCCCGTTCGTCAGACTTTGTAGAGAGCCGATGAGGACGAAGTGAAAAATACCTTTAGCCTTTACACTAGTATTTTGTTGATACTAGCGACTTTTATTATTCATCGATGAAAATATTCAATATTGTGTCCATCAATGGCTCGATTCTCTACGGAGTCGGAGCGAACATCCCCGGATGTTTATCAGAACAAAGACACAAAGTAGAACGGTAATAAAAATAGAATACTTAAATTGAACATTACTCTTATATTTTCATTTTCTTCAATGAATAATTGAGATAATAATGTACCAAAGAGTAATGCATGAATTTAAAATGGCATCCTTGTGTTAAAATTCATTGGTGTTGGGAATGTTTAGTAGTGTCTATAAATATAAAGTAGTACTTCATTAATGAAGTAATGAATATACTTCCTATTGGAATAGTGTTACGGTGCTTGTGTGAGTGCGTTAAGCTCTGCAATTACACCTTATATATGTAATTATAGGATATTTTACTTGGATGGGAATATAGAAGGTTCTCCGGTATAGTAGTTCGCATTTGAGTGTATAAAAAATTACGTGAAGCCAGTGAAATGATTGATGGGAAGTGATATGCCTCGCTGTGCGGCCCTGTTTTTCAGGGAGGTAATCAGATTTTTCCCAAAAGGTTGTGCCGTGAATTGACTAAGGTGCCTGATTTCGACACGAGAACGGTACCCCTTTCGTAAAGGATTTTTGAAACTAAACGAAATTTTAGTTTGGCTTTCTAATTCTAATTTTCCAATAATTAAAGTTCTTTTTTTTAAACAAATAGTTAGAAAATGGTTCCCTTAACCCTAATACTAATAGATAGTGTGCTTGAAGCGCTTTTCCCCACTATATACATATATATTTTGTTCTGAAAATACTTCCGGAAGATTAATTATGCAAAAACGTGAATTTTGAAGACCACTCATATTTTGTATGGTAGAAAACTAAAAGATTGTGAAATGAATTATTTTTCAGATTTCAAAAACCTTATTCAGCTCCCTCTTTCAATCATCAATTAGAAATCATTTTCAGTGACTTTCAGTGTCGCACAATCTTCTAAAATACTTCTAGTAACAATGTTAATTGACTCCGCTTTGATACCGCTTTCTCAGTAATTCCTTCAATATTCCTTGCAATATGTATTAAGAAATTCTCCCTTCCAATTAACTGCAGCAGCTTTTTCAAAGAAAGTTACATTGAACTGCAAACGTAAATTACTTGTAATATAAGAGACGAGCATGAGGTAGATTAGGTCGATGAAGTACAAACAAGAGATACAAGAAATTTTTCCGCAATGTCATTAATAATTCAGGGAATTTGTACGCTCTTTGAATGCATATTCAGTACAATGGGATCTATCCTCAGGCGAACACTATCACTTCATCACATGAATTAAGGGATTTACGAAATGATAAATTTTACAAAACAGGTGTGTCAAGAATACATGGGGCAAAGTCGTTTCAACTAAACCAATAGGGGAATACCAAGTCGAATTATTAGCCATCAATTTATCTTTCGTTTGTATTCGGCATCTTAAAGAAGAGTTTATCTAAAGGTTTTCCCTTTATTCGAATTTAATGGTGAGCATCATTAATTATTGGCATTCGCTTTAATTGCTCACCGTACCGATCGATAGATACTCGTAAAGTTGTAAACAATGTTGAAATGAAGCTGCCAGGATCTTAGCATTCAACTGGGTTATGTCATCAAATTCAGGCATATTAATGGAGTTTCTCTAATATAAATTTTACTTGTAAAAGCGACAACATTTATCTAATTAATTAATTATTGCTACCAGGTTTGATGAATTACGTCAATCCTTCGCCTAGCCTTGAATGGGAATTCTTTTGTTAGAACAACATGTTTGACATCTTTCCTTGTGGTTTCTTATTTATTGCTTAGACAAGTTGCCACAATTCTAGAAAATATTGAATTACATCTTTTAACTAAAGTATCAAATGTATGGAAAATTTTTCGCAGTGTTAATGAAAGATTTTGGTGTCCGTTTTTTTTTTCAAATTTATAATTTGTAATTAGATCTGTTGTGACAAATAATTCGGAAAAGTGTGTCCTAAGAAAGCTGCTAGAGGTATTTGTGTTCGGGTATATGCAAAGAATAAGTCCGAAAACGATAATTTGAAAACATCTAGCAGATTTAGATGGCTTGTTTACATGTCCAAGACGCTAAAAGTTGTCAAAGTCGCAATCCCTGGAGAGACATTGTCAAAGAGGCGGTTAAGACCCTCTAAAGGTCGCCATAACACGGATTATGAGTACTCCAATTTTACAAAGAACAAAGTAGTCTAGTCACATGTCTGAATTAAAATCTGAACCGCGTAGATGCACTTATAGTATCGTCGAGGTACAGAATATGTTTGAATTGCTGTGCGAAAAATCTGAATAAAAATAAGAAGCTGTCAAGGTATTGTCCATGTACAGTATATATCAGGCGAAAAAACCCCTTCAAATATATGTAAACACAATCTATGAAGTAGAAATTGTGACTGTGGATTTGCGATTGCAATGGTTTTTAAGAATTTTGAAGTTTATTCAGATAAAGCGCACAAGATTCAAAATCTTTTATACTTCTTTCTTAATCAATGGCAAAGCAAAATATGGAAGAATATAAAATAAAAATAATAAAATAAAATAATAATAAAATTAAAATTAAAAAATTATGCGAAGGAAAATTAAAAAAAGAACAGAAAAGTGTCGAAACTATTGTGCGAAAGTCGCAGTTTCTTATACTGATAAAAAACTAATCGAAGCAATGGGGAATGAGGGTTATTCAGAAAACCAGAGCCTTGAACATTGGGTGATAGACTATTCCAAAGGCTTAAGACTTGAACAAAGTCAGATTATACAGAAACAGAAGAGCCTTCGGATTATGGTGTGGTGCAGCCGATGCCTTGAAGTCTATATAGAAATATATGGTTCTATCTTCGCAGACCAGAAACAAACGAATGCAGTCATTGGTGGTCACCTCTTCTCCTTCCCTCCCTCCCCCATTCCATGATTTCGAGAACGAGAGCTTTTTCACATTTCTGTGGAGAACAGTTTTTTTAATTTTATGATTTTTACGACAATATTTGAGATAAATAAAAATTTACAAATGAATAACATGAAGTACCATTTTATTAATATTATTGCAAATAAATATATTATCTACAAGAAATAGATAGTTTTAATTTATCGATTTTAAGAAATTAAAAATGATTTCCGAAAACTTTTTTACACCACTGTACATAATAAAAAAATAAATGTAATACTTAATTTGCTTTAGCTTTAGAAAAAATTTCTTCAAACAAAGCTCCTTTAAATTGTCCACAGACGACACCCCGCTCATTCCATTTCAACAGTGGTTGTCTGCTACTATGTATACACTAGAAGGTGAATTTTATCAGTAAATTTTCAGCAACAATTATAACACCCCTATGGGGCGAGGCACGATATTGACTTGCCTGGAGGTATTTCCTCCAGAACATGGCATATTTTATGCACGATATGTACGTATATACGATGAATTAATGAGGAAGACTCAAGGCAAGACTTTTACAGGAAAATATAACTGAATCCCAGGAAAGAGAGCTTATCCGTTTTTAAAAGATATCCAACAAAATTGCAGATTTATTTTGGTGTCATCATTTGTTTAGATGGCACCCATGTACACATACTGAAGCCAAGAAAAGAACCTGGTGTTCATGCCGTAGTGGAAAGCCAACTTTAATGTCATGCTACTTGAGACACTATACAATGAATAACTAATTTATCTTAGGGGTAGGGTAGCGCAAATCTCCGGTTTGTGAGTAATCGGAAATAATTATAATAAGACAATTTGAAAAGGTGGTATAATTCAGGTGGACCATCTGTAGACTTTTCATAAACTTCATAAATTGTGTTCCTACATCCATTATCAAATTACGATACAATGTCTACTATTGCTAGAAGTATCAAATTCTGATAGATTCAACACATCAATTATTTCCTTTAAACCGAATACCTGTTTCTATTTTTCTTC
>QYTT01085271.1:6379-29250 GCA_006980735.1 Dasypogon diadema | reverse complement strand
TGGAACTTTGTCTCATTTCCTCTATTATTTTAACCATTTATTGCATAGTATGGATCTGCTCAAGATTTCAGTTTTTGCAGTGACTTTTAAGGGCTAAACAGAAGAGACAGAGAAATGTCCATTTCTGCATGGTAAAATATTTTGCATGTATCATTTTAATTCTTGCTTGCATGAGAGGATTAGGCCTACAGGAGACACCTGCAAAAAAAAACCCGCCTCTTGCCTTACCTCTAGGGTGGTGTGGAAAAAGGTTTGCAATTTAAGGTGCAAATTGAGGGAACATATAAAAACGTTATGCCACTCATATTCAATTTGTGCAATTGCACAGGGGTCTCCTAGTATGAATTAAAGAGAGAAGGAAAGTTACAAATATTCAGATGAAAAGCTAAAAACGGAAGGAGAAATTAAATAATATTCAAAAAAAGAAGAGAAAGCATAAGAAAAGAAAATTAACTAAATGAAAGAAAAAAAGAAAAAAAAGGAAAAAGAAAAGAGAAGAAAAGAAAATCCCAGAATCGCAATCGCTAAAAGTTGGCAAAATCTTCTGTGTGAGACCGTGCATTGTACAGGACCGGTAAGCAGTTCCACTTGCAGATACACTGAACAAAGAAAGAGCGCTCCCCAAAGAGCGAAAGACATCTATAGGGATCAACATTTTTCGATGTCTGCTAGAATGCAGAAAAGTAAGTTGTTTGCAGTATTATCAACCAACATTAATTTATTTATGTTCGTTGGTATTATTCAACACAACTGGTGGCAGGTCTTTACAGTGGATGTCGGTTCTGTAAACAGGCAAGCAAATAGATTAAGTGGGATTAATAAGGAGCAAACTATTCTCAGAGGCCCACTCATAGATCCGTTTAGGAAGGTCATTAATTAATAGAAGAAGGCTGAGAACACTGCAGTGGAGGGTCATAGATTCGGAGGTCAAGCCATTTACCTTCACAAATTGTTCCAGCTCCTGCAAGAAGCTATAGATTAAATTGACGGCTGAAGACGAAAATAGGAATCTTCACGAAAGCTTGACAAGCAGTTTGGAATGATCCACGGAGTCGAAAGCCTTGCTGAAGTCGAGCAAGGCAAGAATTGTCAAGTTATCATCATCAACGGCCGCATGGATATCTGACGTTACTTTTAATAGCGCGTTACTTTTAATAATGTAATGGGCGGAACCCTGATTGCCAAGTGGATAATAAGCCGCTTCATGTGATATACTCCATGGTTTGCATATAAATGATTTTTTCCAAGGCCTTAGCAAGATAACATAGAATACTAGTTGGGCGTAGGTCACTGGGGCCTGAGATGACAGATTTCTTGGGAATAGGTACAACCAGAGCTTGTTTCCCGAACCCATCTGCCGAGAATTGTTCTGAGGTAAGAGCGGATGGAGTTGTCGCTGGAAGGCTTGTAGTAAAATACCTGTTTAATTCATTTGGGTCGAGATTCACTGCAGATGACTCACGACCCACGACGCCCAGATTACGGATATTTCTCCACAATCGTTTAGGAGGCAAGTTTGTGCCCAATTTATGATGGTAATAGGTGCGCTTTGCATGCCTAATCATACAAGTTACCCTGTTGCGGACTTTTTTATCTGCGGTGCGTTTCTGGACAACGCGTTGCCTTAAATTTCTTAAACAAGTAATCTCTTTCCGTTAATGCCACGTGGATTTCTAGTGTTAACCAAGGACAACTCTGAGGAGGAATACGATGATTACGCAAGGGTATATGCTTATTGTATAAATAACTGAGAGCATTAGAGAGGATGTTTACTTTGTCATCAAGTGAGTTGGAAGCAAATAGGTCGGACCAGTCGGTATTATAAACTCTGCTAAAAGTTGATCTAGGTTGATGTTTTTAAAGTCCCGGTAAGTTATTTGCGGCTCCTTAGGAATCGGAGATGCTCTAAGATCGTAGCTTACATATAGAAAATCGTGATCAAAGTCGTTCGGAGGGGTAATTTGGTTATGAAAAAGTATTTTATTGACATCGGTAGTAAGAGCATAATCAAGTTGGGATGGGTTCGCAAAGTTGAAATAAGTAGGCATATTAATTACTACATGCAGGTTTAGAGTTTGGCAGAGGTATTGTAGATTTCTTACTGATGGACTCAAGATTAGAGCGCACATGACGACGTTGCGAGCGCTCAAAACGGTACGCGATATGGAATTTTTAAATTCTAAGGTTTCATTGTTGAAACAGTTGGGAGGGCAGTATGCCCCCACCACTAGACATTTATCAAAACCCAAACTAACCTCCACGCAAAGAAATTCAATTTTATTATCACTGAATGAGGAATCAATCGCATGAGCTTTCGGAGAGTTGTGAACATATACAGCAACCCCTCTCCTATGCGACCCACACGATCATTGCGAAAGAGATTGTAATCCGGTAGTGAGATGGCCTGAAAAATAATACAGGGGCTTAGCCATGTTTCACAAATGACTATGGATATCCCTATGGAAAGGTTATGGTAGCTATGTGTTAGGCTAAAATGAAGAAATGAAGGGAGATAAGTTAGCTATACATGGATGGTCTCCAATGTGCGTGAAATTGTTAAAATCCGGCTCAAGGTTGGAAGGACGAAACGCGAAACGAATTTGTCATGGGACTTTGAGGGTGTGACAATCGTTTGGATAGTTATGGATTCGGCGGATTCATAACATTATACAATACAGCCTTATTGTCGTATCTGGTCGGGGGCCTATCCTGATCCGAGTTTTAGAACCACTTCTTTGCAATTTTTAACTAAGAAGTTTTGACCTTTGGTGGGCAGTCGCTTTTAGTTGCAAGTTAGAACACTTCCCAATTCAGCAAAATCCCGGGAAAATGACTCAAGAGCCATCCTTATATTTGTAAAAAAAAAAATCGATCGCCCTCATCACAGTCCAGACGCATAATTCATTTCAAGGTAATTCGGGATTCATAGGGCAATGTGCAATGCGCTTCCTACTACCGCGGAGCACAATCGCAAGAATTCCCATTCTTAACACAAGCGACGTTGTCTCCAGCATGAAGATTTATGAACATGCAATTCGTGACCTTAGAATGACAAGGTCGCGATTTAGATCCCATCGTGTAAATTCTCTTCGACTACGACGAAAAAGTTAGTGTTTTATGAAATATCATGGGAGCCAAGAATGGGCAGATAAATGAAATGTCTTTTAAATCGCAGGTAAATCTACAAGGTAGGCATTTTGAATTGATTAATTGAATAGAATTTGATGGGATATGAATCTGGTGGCTTCATAACAAATATTTGGATCTATAATTTGGATCTGGATTTGCTGGCTTTATAGCGAAAAACAAAATCTTAAATAATTATTATTTCTAATATTTTAAAAGAAAACAGTTTTGTAATGGGTGGAATAACTCCGAGTCGTACCACATTTCATTGGTAGTCCCTTGTTTTGCAAACTAAAATACTTTATATTCTCCTAAATCCTCCCCTTCTATTACTATTTCCGAAACTCCAAGTGCCCCTGCCGCCACCTTGTCTGAAACCACCGCCAAATCCTCCTCCACCGCCATTATTGAAGTTATTTGGTCTACTGAATTTCCCGCCTCCTCGACCACCAGGTCCGCTATTAGATCTCTGCTGGTTCGGAGAAATGCCTGTTTCCCTTTTAATCTCGTAGTCCCCAGCCGTCATCTCACAAAGATCTTTTATAACTGAGACGAGTTTGTCGTACGGTTCTTCAAGTTGTAAAATTCCGTCAGGATTTTCAGCAGCTTTAGTAACAAGTTCTTCTATAGCTGGACGTAATGCAGCCAACAGAGCCGCATCTTGAGGATTCATTTCGAAATTTAACCAGTTATCTAGACGCACCGTGTTGCCGTCTACAAGTTCAATCCGTCGGCTTCCGAACAGCATCAGATGTAGCGGTGCCACCATTGTCATTTGTTTGCAGGAGACAGCCCGTGTTCGGATTTTTTCACCGAAAACAAAGAACGGATAGGGGAAAGTGACCTGAAGATTGCTGCAATTTACAGAGGTCTTATGAATGAGAGCTGCCTTCGATTCTGTTGTAAGGACTTTTCGTTTCTCTTTGTGTACACAAACATTCGGATACATGCCAAGACACAGCAGCGAAATAGTCAAATCCAGCTTCGGATCATCGCCGTTAGCGTCAATGTACATTTCCAACATGGATTCTTCGGGGAAACCTGCTTGTTGCAACAGATCCAACAGTTGCCTTTTGGCATCACAAAGTACTCGCATTGTGGGAAGTTGTAGTCCTTTCCATTCACAAAATCGAATTTCTTCGTCCTCGCCCTTATTTCGTGCTTTCTGCCACATTTGGTAAGCGACTAACAAAGCAACATGATCAGAACATCTTTTGCCTCCAAGAGCCTTCTGATGATTCGCCAGACGCCGTTGCCCAATATCTAAGGAGAACATCTCAGAAAATGTGCTCGAATATGCGGCCAGGGCAGCTAAAGGATCTCCACAACCAAATACTGAGCCTAGAATCATCATTTTGCCTAGACGAGGCTCAATCGGAAGTCTAGCTAAGATTCGTCCCAGGGGGGTAAGCTCATCGTTCTCATCCAAGCACTTCATATCTCGCAGAAGAACTTCAGCTTCGATTACAGCATCCAGTGGAGGTGGTTCAATTGCCTTCGATAAGAATTGATGAATTGATCCCAAACGCAATAACTTTATGCTGAGTGCCAGTTCATGTAGGGGAGTACGGAACATTTCAGGTGTCATATTCTCATCGAGTTTTTCAAAACGTGCTTTTGAACAAAGCGTGAAGCAAAAACCTGGACGTACTCGACCTGCTCGCCCCTTACCTGCAGAATACAAAAATTACTTATACACATCTTTTCGGGAGATCAGAGAATTATCTTACGTTGCTCCAAATTGGTTCTACTGGCCCACACGGTAGCATAACTTGTCAAATTATTGTGGGATGTGAACATTTTCATTCGCGCTTTGCATATATCAATCACAAAGACTATATCATCGATGGTTATAGATGTTTCCGCAATATTTGTAGAAAGAATGATCTGAAACAGAAGAGCAGAAGAGAGGGAGTTTTAGACCGGATTTGGTATTTTGCTTTTATTGACATGCACGTTGTATTCATTAAAATCCCCTATAAAATCAACTTACCTTAGTTACACCGGGAGGTACTGGTTCAAAGACTTTCCTTTGATCTTCCCTTGGAATCTGTGAGTGACAGGGTAAAATCCTGTACTCGGGACCTCCAAATAATCTGCTATTCTGTAAAAATTTCATCAGAGCAAAAATCAAATTCCATCCTGGTAAAAATATTAGGACAGCGCCCGGTAAGTTCTTCTCCTTAATTAAAACCAATAAAGCTTCGATTAACTCAAAATTGCATTCAGATTCTGATAATAGTCCCATTGACACCTTAGTCTGAGGTGAATACTTTGGATCAATGATTTTATTCATGTTTTGTTCACCTTCTTCACTAGTCTCAGTTCCCTCTTCTTCTTTTTCCTCATCTCGTTTTCGTTTACGACTTTCAGCAGTTGGAATAAATTTTGTCATTTCAATACAATCTTCGAGGAAAAATTGCTGCACTGGATGTGCTCGCCCCGGAATTTCAATTACAGGGCATCCTCCGAAGTAGTCCGAAAACAGAGATGTGTCGATTGTTGCAGACATAAGAATTACTCGCAAATCAGGATAAGTATGGACCATATCTCGAAGTACAACAAGCAAAAAGTCACTGTTCACATCACGTTCGTGAATTTCATCCACGATTATGTGGGAGATGCCTCGTAACCCACCCTCCAGCTTACGTAACAAAACACCAATAGTGCAGAACAGGATGGCTCCGTAGGGGCGTGGTGTGACCGATTCAAAACGAACTGAGTACCCTACAGATTCTCCAAGAGGTTCATTTCGCTCGGTGGCAACACGTTCAGCTACTGAGATAGCGCTGATACGACGTGGCTGGGTAACATAAATATTGCAGTAGGCTCCTTGGCCAGAACTTATATAGTCCTCTAAGATGTACTGAGCAATTTGTGTCGTTTTACCGCAACCGGTGTTTCCTCGTATGATAACCACTGGACTGTCGTTAATTTCAGACATAATTCGGTTCCGCATTGCAGCGACCGGTAAACTTTCCCGGAATTGCAAGAATCTCTAAACATTGGGCGATTGTGAAACTTATTACAATTATTAAGGGGACACGAAATACCTGATATTCCTGATCGTTTATTTTCTTATCCCTTGCTGCATCGTCCAAATCTTGGCATAGTTGGTCGAGGGAAGCACTAGCCAAGTAACCCTCGTCAATATTGCAGGCATTCCATGCATTCCAATTGGGTTGAGGTGGTGCCCACGGAATTACATTACCCTGATCTTGATTACGATTTATATTACGTCGCGGTTCTGGACCGACGTTCACCTGTGTTGATTTCGTCATCGATAAGCCGTAAGTAATTGGAACATCGAATTTCTTACCATTAAACTGTACGAATTGCTTTCTGACTCCATTTTCATTGGTGGTCCGTCCACGTACGGCAAATTCAATTCCTTGACTACTTCATGTACACGTTCCATAAGTTCTGGTGCAATTTTAACTGGATAGGGTTTCATATCTTCGTCGTCCTTCCTCTTTTTCAATGAACCAGTAAAAGCCTCAATTACCCCCAAATGATAAAGTTGTCGAACCAATGAAAGTGCGCACGATTTACTTGCAGACTGCTTATTAGATCCGGTTTCACGTGCTGTTACTGATCGCTTTAGTTCACGTACAAATATGGTCATTTCGGCCATAAAACTCCTACGAATATTTAAGGAATTTTGAAGTAAAAGTGGTATAAACGTTAAGGCAGAGTTAGTATGCAATCTTATGTTCTAATGAATGAAAAATAATATAGAGGGAATTGAATTGTTAGTTTTGGGATTGACATGCAAAGCATTAGAAAATGCCAGTGAGTGAGAAATGGGCTCCAAAGTAACGTGTTTTGTTCCTCATAACAAGCAGAATTAAAGGGTTATTTTCATAGCTGTACCAACATCTTCGTGACGAGATGCAGATGAGAGCAACCGCCGGGTCAACAACACCAACAACCCCGGAATACTAGCAGGGAGAGAAAAAAATGTCAACTACAACATGTGAGCGCTTCCAAGGTTACAAGGGACGCACCAGCGCACCAGTGTTATTAAAAATCGATATGGTTGCGATGGAAAAGATAAAATGATAAATGTTGAAGGAAAATAAATGTTAGTGTTAATAGAAATTCATCCAGCTGTTGGTACGTATTTAGCACGACGCCTTTTCAGAAATTTCACTATTTTCAGGAAGGCGAACGACATGGGAAGGTTCTAGAGGGGAATCCTACCTTCAATACTTGAACAGGTACTATTAGCATTCTGAAATGAAATAAGGCAGTAGCAATGACTTTTGAGTTATGGTTTGGATGAGGTAAAATTATCAACCAGTTCCCAAGAACATCCGAACAAGAAGAATACCTTTTCTGTGGACACGATGAAGGGATCTGTCTATTCTACAAAAAATTATACGAGGGCGTAATTGAAAAGAGAGAGAGTCGTACAGACCAGTGTCAGAACTCAAGCGAGTCTCCTGTTCTAGGCTGAGCTAGTTCAGGAGAACTCCAGCAAGCATAAGGATTTCCTTACCCTGTTGAAGGACGGAAAAGGCTCTTACTCTCCAGGGGATTCCCCATGGAGCTCGTCCTAATGGGAGACAAGTATCCACGTAGGAGATCGCCAGAGAATTGCTCCCGAAATATCTTAAGCTAACCCAACCACATGGAGGGGTATTCGGCAGGTGGCACCTTTGTAGGCTGCTTTCGGGAATATGGGGAGGGTTCGTTGAACCAAAACCGCCGCCTCCTCCGTACTCCAATGCACAGAAAAATTTCGTACCGCTAAGGGAACAAAAGGCACCAAAGGAAAGAAGAAAAAGGTTATAAAAAAAAAAAAAAAGGAAAAGAGAGGGCCCAGCAGGTCCACACTCCCCCAATTGCGATGTTATGGGAAGCCTTATGCATCCACCCATGCATCCTGGTGGCCCGGATGTTTCGTTTTGGCCGGCCAAGTTATTATCCCCAAATTTAGGATTTAAGTGTTTTGCGGTTTTTGATAGCGCACAATTTGAAGCCAACCATACGTGCTATTATTACTCCTTTTCAGGTAGGGAAGGTGACTCCGAGACAATTCCCCAACGAAAGGTAAATATCGAGATTAATACCTGAGGCTTCCGTCAACGATGATCATAACAAACAATGGCATCCTCATAAAGTCCAAGAGGCCTAAATAGATACAACTGAACATCGTCTGCACAAAGGTGGAGTTTTATTTCAGCGTTGATAGATAATAAGAATAAAAGTGTGGCCAAAATTCATCCCTGAGGTACCCCATGAAAGGGGAGAAATCCAAGAGGAGAGGACAAAAACGACGTAGAACAAGGTCGGTCTCGGGCCGATAATCTCAAAAACATGGCTTATATCAAATTGAAGGGAAATTTAGAGGGACTCCAAGTTATGCAAAAAAAGATATGGCCCTAGAATCGTACACGTGTCATGTTTAGTATAAGCCATACAAAATAATTTTAAATTTTAAATTTCTTTATTTAGGAGCTACGAATATTCAAAGTTAAAATTTTGGATTTTTTCCCCCCTTTTTTCATATAAATACGCAAATTTCTAGACAAAAGCTGTAATTAAGTTTCCCTTTAATTTTATATGAGGCATGCATCCCGGAAGCCGATTCTATTCTGCGTCCCTTTTGTCAGTACAAAATTTTCTTAAAGTTTACCAAACAGTTCATGAGAGAAAAAAAAATATTAGCTTTAGGAGACTTGTATTGCTTTTTTGTCCAGCTTAGTAACTTCCTCCTGGATTTAACGATTTTTGGTATAATCTTATGAACCTTATGATTCCAAACATAATTTTCACAGAGATTTTACGGTTTCTGATGAATTATGTTTACGGTACCAAAAAATTTTTATTAAATAAAATAAGGAAACGCATTAAAAGTAGATTTATCTGTTTTTATTCCCTGTTCCTCCTCAAATTTATTCGTAAATAGAATTAAAATTTAATTAAGTGATGTTGCAAAGCATATGAAATACTAATAAATTATTATTACTAGGAGATCCCTGTGCAATTGCATAAATTGGAGGTATATGAGTGATATAATGTTTTTATATGTTCCCTCAATTTGCACCTTAAATTTCAAAGCGCGTTCTTTTCAGAGGCGTCCCCTGTAGGCCTAATCCTCCCATGCAAGGAAGCAATAAAAAGACACTTGCAGAATAATGAAATGAAAAAAGTTCCAATAAATCCATTTATTACATACTTATCGATGGCAAACACCGAACTTAACACCAAAGTTACCCAGGAACGCAAACCCAAAGTAATGAACACAACCCCGAACTGATGGGGGTCGGTGTTGCCATTATAAAATTTCAAGAAAAGCTCGATGAAACTCCATATAAAAAAGTGGCTGAAATACGGAACCGGGAGCTTTCTTTGTATAATTAATATATAGATTACAGTATTATTTTAAAATTTTCAATAAATTGCCACATGATGTTAGAAATGCCGATTCAATGAAATTATTTAAAAGGAAAATTTCGGAATATGTTAAAGGTAAATTTTAATGTAAAATCGTTGTATAATAGCTATTACTACATAAATTTGTTTAGATTTTAATTTTTCCAATCTGGCTAATTCTGTATTTCTTAAATTACAGTCGACTTGTGATAATGTGAACATAATAATTCCAGGCTTGTTCATACTGAAGCTCTATTAAAGCTGTTGGCACGAAAGCTGCGAAGAAATATTCTCGGACGGATTATTCTCTCTATCCCACTGTTAATTTCCAAAACAGCGTACTTTACCTAGAAATATTTGTTGATGTGCTGGCTTATGCAATTGAAGACATTTTTTACCTTACTACCGGCTGAATTGTGTCCAATAAATTAACGCGTTGGTATAGTTTTACAAGCTTGAGGACATTTTCATTAAGATTTTAAATAAGTGGCGTACCATTGGGTGGCGAATACATCACTATCTACGTTCTTTTGGCAATACAATACAGAGTTGCCATACATTAACACGTTAACTGCCCCAATTAGCATTAAAGCTTTCGTGAGAGAATTACTTGGTAAAATGCATTTGTCCGGAGAAAGCTTTTAAGTGCCAGTCCCTAGGGACCGGCGTGGTGTTAACTCGGTCATTTTACGAGTTAAAAAGCTCACTGTGTTATTTAAATCTTCTACGGGAAAATAGATGGCGCTTATTGAAAGCTTTTGTGTTTAAATGTCGATTGTTCACATCATAGTAATTAAAATAAACACAAATGTGGGCAAAACTTACAGATAAATAGCAAGTTAATAACGGCCGTACTTAAAAAAAAAAAAAGAAAAACAGAAGAAGAAGAACTAATTCTATTCTCCATGGATTCCAACCGTTCTTTTGAGCTTCCATAACTCCGTTGGCCGAAAGAACACAGCTACTGTTATTAATCCATCCTCTGAATGATTTTACAATTTACAAGAAAGACAATAAACAATAAGAAATCAATGGGGAATGATAACATCTCAAACGTTATGCTCTGTAAATGTCCGGAATCAGAATACATAATTTTAATTGAATTGCTTAATAATTTTAAAAATAATAGGCACTTCTCCGAGCTCCGGAAAATGGGTAAACTCATTCGCATTGATAAAATATGTGGGGCTAAAAGCGCTTCCGAATTTAGGCCCATACGTATTTTCCCCAATAACCTATGGAGAATTGGATGTTGCTCCGGATAATCAATTCTAAGTGTTTTTAAGTTTCATAAGTGACCATTCCACAAATCGCACCCTCTTAGCACTATCACACACTATCACTAAATATCCAAGGGGCAAACAATACAGAGAGGTTCTAGACTTAGAACTATAGGATACACTGGGTTTATCTTCAAACTTATTAAGCTAAAAACACAGCAGAATGGAATGGTTAATCTTAGGTTTCTTCTCAAATAGGAAAAACGCTATTTCTAACGATACGGTGCTTCTGGGCAGTGATTAAAACCACATTAGGTTCTAGATCAATTAAAATCGGATTTTCTAATGATCATGGAAAACCATAATCCATGGGAATCTCAATAAATGAAATCTGCTTCCGAAATGCTCCTTAACACGTTCGCGAACAGTAAAAAGCTCATCTCATTTGGTATCACAGTGGAAATGAATGCTATAGCATTCACGTCCGCGAACGTGTTAAAAATAAATAACCTTCCTATCTCTCCAAGAACTAAATTAAAATATTTACGGAATCGCCCACATACCAATCGCATACCATTCCATATTCTTATTCAACGCGCACCTCATTAATATATTAGGTAAGGGCAGATTGGCCACCGCCATCCTTAAGGGCTTACCCTACCCTACTGTGAAGTTTCCAAAAAATCGGTTTTCTTTTTTTCAATTTAAAAAATAATTTAGATCCTTGAAATTTATTTGCAAAAGATCCCACGTAAATATCTAGAGTCGTTTTAGACTTTAGAGGAATAGTACCTGAAACGTCCTAAGAAATACGCCTGCAGGTAGGCGACTGAACTACATAGGCGGGGCAACGTTTTACAACAGATTTCTTCTCTTTCTTTTATTCTACCTGGCTTACTTTGACACATATGTAAAATCTACTCAATGTGTTTTCAATTCAAAAAGAAAAGATTGGAAAACAAATGCAACAGAGTCAAAATATTGTTTAGGGAATAAATCAACAGATAAAAACAAGAGCAATTTTCATTTTACTCAAATAGGAATTTGTTCTCATTATAAAATTCGAGCGCAAGGCTCACATAAACGCAAGTTCACCTTAGCGTGAGTTTACTGTATTTAATTTTCTGAAACCCCTTGTGGGAAGTTTTCGTTTGATCTCTTTTGGATTTGGTCTGAATTTTTATTTGTTTTTGAACTATTTTTAATTTGATTTTGTGCAATATTGCGCATATCCAATCTTTTTGGGACTCTGGCCCGAGTCTGTTCCAGGTCTGAACTGTATAGGGCAGATCTCAGGGCCAGTCTGGAGGGTACGACGGACGACCGTAGAGAAGGGAAAAGTTCTCCGCCAATCTCCATTCATACTCCGTAGGCAAGCCGAACCACAGCTGAGATACAAGTGTCCCTGTGGCAAAACACTCGGAATGAGCACACACTTCGCCCATATATCATTTGAAATTTCTAAATTTGCTTCTTATAAAAAAATAGTTCCCTTTTTATAACAAGTTAGTTCAGCATTGAAAAGATTTGATTAATTTATATCACATAAAATTAAATAAAAAAAACAGACTTACCTTGGATATACCGTCAGCTGCTCGATTTGCTGCAAAAGATCTCCCAAAGATATCCATAAATAGATAAAATTCTACAAACAGAAATTCCGTAGCATTAGTCCGATTCAGATTCACCCTAAGAGAGATCATACAAGTCTTTGGCATTTTCTGTCTGAAGAACATGAAGAAACCATTTCATGTAATTCAGACTCTTTACAACTTGTACAACAGGCGTTTTTTGCAGCAAACCGAGAGACTCGACCCTTACACTCTAAAAGCTATCACCTTGGATTTCAGACTTTAAATCCAAAGAGTTAGCAAACTACATTAACACACATCCCCCAAAAATAAGAAAATTGTAAAGGTACCTTGCATGATCAGGACCGACAGGCGTGTACTTATAATCCGCCTGGATCTTGTTCATCTGCATAAACTGGTGGAGTTTTGCCTTTGCATTCTCAATAGTCCAATTGCCATGAATTGCTGCATTCACATCCAGAGATTCAGCATCTTTCATCTCAAGCTGCTGCTGTGCACGGTTTATGAAATCAAAGCGTCTATCGCCGTCTTCTCTGTCAATTGGTCGATACGCCTCCCCAAGTTCCTGAGGTCCCATACCACCCCTGAAAACATTGGGGCGCATCCCAGGCTTGCCATCAAGTGAGTCTTGATTACCAGGACCCGCAGCTGGTTCGATAGGTGGATTGACGCCATCACAAGGTACATCAGAAGGGCTGATTTTGCCACTTCGTACAAGATAATTGACAAAGTCGCGTGCAGCGTTTCGTTCAGCGTCTTTTTTGTTTGTTGAGTTCCCAGCACCCACGTACGGAAAGTCAGCAACACGTACTTCACACAAAAATCTTTGTCGATGCTTTGGACCTATTTGATGTAAAATTTACAAACTAGAATCGATTTTATGAAGCCTTTATTTTCCTACCTGTGGGTCGAACCTCAAATTTAGGTTCCACCTTGCTTTTGCTGCACCATTCGTGAAAGAAAGACTTGATATCTGCAGTCATGTTTCCACTTTTTTACTACTGCAGAGTCAGGAATGTTATTTGAATAGCTTTGATATTGTTTATACGAATTCAGAGTAAAAATACCCGAAAAATCCACGCCACACACAAAACTGCAATCTTCCCGGCTATGCGAAAATCGAACAACGCGCGGACCTTCACCTGGAATTGTGCAGGGTTGGGTTTATCCATAATCCATTCAAGAGTGCAGCAAAGCGATTTTTTTAACAAAACTGATATAATTAACCTAATTTAAAGTTATATAATGCGAAATTTTCAGTAATAATTGTTGTTTTCGTTTTTTAATATATTTGCCTCATCCTGGAGATTTGAATACAAACAACTTTTATGGAAGTTATTTTTCTCATTTAATAAGAATATTTTGTCCGAAGAAATGAACCAATTAATGTGCTGTTGTCCATTTGAGACAGAATTTACAGGGAAAATATTTCCTCAACTTCTCGTACTGCATATAAAAGTTTACTTATAACTTTTTTATCGAACTGTACCAGCGTACTGACTGTACTTCCAAGTGCAGTTTCGGACAAAACAATTTCAATGCGGATGTTTTCGGAAAAAACAAAAAAGTAAAAGTAACTGTCAAAAACACATGATTTTGACAGTCATAATCTTGCTCGTGTGCATTCGGGCCATCTTCGGTTGGTAGCCGTGTTTACTTCCCCCCGGGCTACCACCGCTGTGTACTTCCCCTTTCCAAGTCAGCGTGAATAATGACATGATTCCCTGTTAAAATTCCACTGCTTAATTTACAACTAATCAATTTTATGGCAGAGTAATATTCAAAAGGAGAAAATTGACGAAATTCAGTATTCGCCTGTGGCACTTTCTCCCGGTTTTTATTGTTGTCCTTAGCGAGCGCTGAGGTTAAGTACGGTATTCGGTAGTTGCCTAAATTTCAGTCATTCTACGTTTAAAATCGTTTTTATCCCCAGCGATCGAAGTGAAAATTCTTAAACAAGTGTCGCGGTGTGTTTAAGATGCGGGTTTCGCGTTAATTGGTCAAATTTTTACAATATCTGGCAAAATGTCGAAAAGAAACGTTTCTTATATAAAGCCACAAGATCCCAGCTTTATACGTAAAATCAAGGAACAAATTGGTTACAAGGAAGGCCCCACAGTGGAAACAAAGGTAACAGTCCCCCTAGAAAATATCCCTACGTACCCCCGTCGCAATTAGTGGAAAAATTGTACTGACGAAATGCACGATTTAGCGCCAAAAATTAGAAAACGTGAGCGACAGCGAGGGCGACGGCGAGGTGGAGGACGAGAAACCCCAAGTCGTTGTATTAAAAGCTGGCGACCTAACGGCGGAAGAGGCAGACGCAGAGAAGAAGAGGATCGAGAAAGGTAGGTGCAATCCAAAGAACATTTTTCCCTCCTTTCTCCCCCCGTTCGCGACTAGGTTATCTTTCCTGTGTGTTTTATGTGTATATCTTCGCAGCATGTGCTCTTTTTTGTGAATTTTCTCAATTCGCGGATTTTCCCAATTGTGCTAATAGTGATTCGAGTTAGTTTTGCCGGCAATCGAATCAGTCCCGCTTTCAAACGAAAAAAATTGTTGGTAAGTGGCTGTTTCGCTGGTTGTCATTTCGCGTAGGGAACTCCAACTTCATTTGTCACTTTGTGCACGGCGATTACTCTCATAAATCTGGATGCAAAAGTTCGTGGTCTGTGGTCAATCGGGAAGCGTTTGTGTGCATTGTTTGAATGTTGAAAGCGCCAGTTTCTAAATTTGAAATTTCCCCCGATTGCAGGAGTCTCGCAGTGCCCCATATCGCCTTCTCTGGCATGTATGCTTGGCTGTAAGTAAATTTTCACAAACGCACGTATAATGTTACACGCAAACGCGAGGCAAAAAAGTAACTGACGATAAAAACATTCTCAGTGACAGAGAAGAAGAAGAGAAGCAGGCGGGCACCAGACGAGAAGAAAGAAGGAAGTAAAAGAAAACACAAAGCAGACAACCCCGCGGTGTGAAAAACCGAAACGACTTGTTCCAACCGACAAGCGGGGAAGGCAAACTGTAACTGATAGTACGGGAAACTAATTTAAAAATTTAAAATTTCCTCACCTATTTCCGTTAGCTAAATCGCCTAACACTTACATTTCTGTGTCTCGATTGTTTCCGATGGCGTGTCTAGAAAATCCGTTGCGTCTCAACTTCCTAAAATTGTCTGAATGATATTTTACTAAAAAAACCGTTACTTTGTATTTTCAGAGGAACAGGAAAAGCCTGCAGATCTTAGCCAGAGAATCATTTTCAAAGCCAAAACAAAACCTATTGATGAAGCAACGGTCAGTTCGAGTTCGTCCAAGAAAGAAAAGAAATCCAAGAAGACATCCAAAGATTTGAAAAACAAACTGTCTTTTAACGAAGAAGAGGACGAGTACTAAACACATAACGGTAAGTAGTAAATTTTATTTTCAGTTCTCTATAAAGATTTCCACCTTGTTTCTTGTGCTCACTTTCGTTCCGACTGTTTCGATGTAATTTAAAAATATTTTATCGGTCTCTTACTTCTCTTAGTAAATCAGCTGATTTCAATGTTAAAAGCTTTATTTAAATAGAATCCTTTTTATCTAGGAATACACTTATTTTTCACAAAGTAAATTTCATTCTTGTTTGCGGTATTGGTTTTATCAAATAGTTCTAGATTTTATGAGGCATGTTGTGTTGTGCAATTAAAACTCGAAAAAAAATGCATCTTCTCTTCAGCTTTTGAAAAAAATTGTGATATAATATGCAGAGGTGGCCAATCTATTGAAAAACTCAAAGAACGTCCAGTTTAAAATCAAGAGGCGTCGGTGCCGATGCTGCATGTATTCACCGAGTTTGAATTTTCAATAAGCGCATGTAAATTAACTTAGTTATAGTTTTCTGCCCACCGTCAATTTGTTTTTTGTAATGAATATCTCTCAGTTCCTCGTTATATCCTTGTGGAGTATTCCACAGTGTTCTATTTTAGGGCCTATACTATTTACGCTCTTTATTAACGACATTTTTGAGACAATATGCAACTATATATTTTTCGCCTTGATGAGTATATATATTCGCAGTTCCAATTCAGATATATCGCCGGCATGGGCTTCCGCTAATGAACTTAGACTAAATGTTTCTAAATTCGAGACTATGATAATATATTAGGCAAAAATCCAAACCTCAAAAGACAGTTGGAAATCTTGGAATGATTTTTAATCATTCCTTAAATTGGTCCGGTCCTATTGAGAGCATTGTTGGGAAACTGTATGGGACGTTAAGCAGGATACCCCTGTAATCTACAATCATCCCTATGGACATGAAGAAATTCCTGGTTAAAACTCTAATTACATCCATCTTATCTTACGAATGCGACATCGTCTGTAATTTAGATTAGGTTCCCCCTATTATAATTTTTAATATATGCTTAGAAGCTCCTGTAGCTTAGAATCTTATGAAATAAATAAGAGCCGTTCTCTGTCTATCAGTTAGTCTCCAATTCCTTTGAAGGAGGAGACTTTTGGATCATGTTATTGTTTCTTTTTTTCTCACTGTTTTTTGTTCTTCATTTTTTTCTTACTTTCTTTCAGATTCATGTGGCTACTGATTTTTGAAATATGGCTAAATGATAATACTTTGTCATAATCTATTGAAGGCTGCAATATATTTCATAATGATCGCTCCGGTAGGACTATGGGTGGTGCTGCGGTCTATATTTATAAATCTCTGAAGGTCAAAGTCCTAGATCGCCCTGCTCCTCGTATTGGGATAGATTATTTGAGCATTGAGGTGAATGCTGGCTTCGACAGATGTGTGGTGATATGTACCTATTGTCCACCTTAATAGTGCAATCGCTGCGGTCTTCAAGGATTCGGTGTCGACTTAGATTTCCGGGTGGCGGTGACATGAATATGAATCCTTTAAATTCTATTCCTATAAATGAACTGCGTTATTTATATCAAGTGTTGAATGTTGAAATCATTAATAGCTTACCGACATTCTTGAACACAACTTCTAGATCATGCTCTTACCACCAATATTGATAAAGTTATGTTTCATAACCAGATAACTCCGCCAACTGATTTTGACCATAATTTTTTGTATTTTGGCTTTAGTGTTGAATCAAAGAAGATTCCTAAAGAGTTATCCTTCACTTATGGCTGCCCCTGGCTCACTCAAGATATACTTAAACTAATGGCGGAGAGATTTTTTGTATAGACTGTATCGCCTGCCACATGCTCCATGGAAATATATCGTATGTATGCATGTATGCGTGTATTAACCTTTTGCATTCCATTGACACCTATACGATGACATACCAAGTTTAAGTACATTTATGTGGTGTGAAAAACATTAAAGCTATTGCTCTCATAAAATCGTCTAAACGCATATACTTTCAGAGAAAACTGACCACCAGTTTGCCAACCATGGAACTATGGAACAATATTCGTGACCTTGGTGTCTCTGGTCGGGATGTGCCTGATGTAAACTAGATCCTAATACACTCAATAACTATTTTGCCTCATGTTCTTTTAATGTATCTCAAACTTGTATTGGCCCAGATCATTGCTATCCGATAGATGGCTTTCCTTTTCGCTGCATCAGCACTAATGACGTTGTTCTTGCAATGCACTCCATTAAGTGTAATGCAACTTGTTCCGATAAATTACCTCCTCGTTTTATAAAAATGATTGTACCCAAAGTAGTACCACACGCATATTTTTAATTTTTACATAATAACATCTAAATTTTTTAAAGCTTGGAAACAAGTTATTGTATTAACTATTGTAAAAAATCCTCACGTTCTTAACCGCGTGGCTATCGGCTGATAAGTCTGCTTTGTTTTTTAAAAAACGTTATTCAAACAATGGAACATGTAACCGAAAATAAGTTGCTATCAAAATGGCAATCTGGATTTAGCGCCGACCATGGTTGTGAAACTGCAGTACTAAAAGTTACATCGGAGATTCGTGGCACATTGCACTGGGATCAACTAAGAATTTTGGTGCTGCTTAATTTCAGCAGGGCTTTTGATTCCACAGTCATGATGATAATCGATGGAGTTTTCTTTCTCCTTATCTGCAATAAGTTTTTAATAATTTCCTCACTGGCCGAAAACATGTTGTCAAGGTTGAAGACACTTTCTCGAACCCTCGACTGATCACTTGTGGCGTACTGCAAGGATCAATCCTTGGACCGATCCTGTTTAGCTTGTAGATTAATGAGTTCTATATTTTACCTTTGGTTGTGTCGCAGGAAACTTTTAAATGTATTTAATGACTTTTTACGTTATGTGTTTTTATTTACGGAGTATATTCATATATTGCCGTATGGTAGGCTATAAGTAGGGCACTCTATTGAGACATACTTGTCCCATCCTTCGATGGATTTTTCAATCGAAACAAAAATATACTCATATCATTTTGCAAGTCGCAATATGGTAGTCGTTCTTACTTTGTTCAAAGTGCTCGGGAATGGGATGCTTTGTCGTCTGCTGTTTAACGCTTTAGCTCCGGCCCGACTTACATTCGCATATTGAAATCTTTGTTTTCCATTTTGATCCAGTTTCTTTATACTCTATTACTTTATGTAATATGCACTATAGTGTAATTTTAGATTTGTATGTATGTTGTGTATAAATTAAATTTCCATAATCTTATTTACTACTTTTTCTGTACACATAAGATAACACAATCTTTGTACTTACTTACTCCATTAAATCATTATTATTATTTATTATATGCGCAATGGTCGATCCATATGGCAAGATTTTGTGTGCGACTATACAGTATACTGCAAGCAAACTTTTAAGTACATCCCTTGCAATCATCATGCATAAAGTACTCATACTATACATGAGTTATTAGTAAGCGTGTATGCAGTTTGCTAAAGTTGCTCACCTTAATTTGGGATATTATTGTTCTCGTAAACATTTATACTTCGAAATTTCTTCAGTCAGGATATTGTTACGTATTTCAGTTTTATTTTACACTCAATTTGATATTCGTGATAAAGAATTTGAATGATTCAAATCATTCTTCTCGTCACTCGTAGAGTGTAATACATTGCAAAAACCAATTGGCATAAATCTTGGAGTATCACAAGGGTCTGTTTAAGGAGCAATTCTTTTTTTGCTATATATAAAAGGCATTGGAAAAGTTTCAAAATTTAGTAAATTGTCGTTGCTTACAGAAGGCAAGATAATCTATAAGTCTGTTCGTCTAATCAAAGTTTTATAAAACTTTGCAAAGATTTATGTCAAAACGCGTTTTCTTACTCTGGGCTTATACTTTGGGCTAAAATAGAAAAAATTTGATAAAATGAAAACATAATTAGATATTAGGCTATGTAAAATAGTGAGAAGAAATTAAAGAATACTACAACAGAGTGTCAAAATTATATGACATAAAGTTTGGCCCAAAGTCAAACACATTATACTCCCACTTCACATAAAGTTTTTGCCAAATAATTTTTTAGCCCAAAGTAATTGTGGCTCACTTGCAACATTTGTCAGGTTAATTTCCCAATCCCCCGTTCCCTAATTTCCCTCCTCCTTGGAGTCTCATAAAACATCTATGCAAAATTTCAAAGTGATAGGTTTCCAAAAATCCAATTTGGAGGCCCGACCAAGGAGTGGGAGAATATGAGCTATTTTCATTTTATTGGTTAAGCGTCTCATAAAACTGCTCCTTACCAAATTTGAGAGCTATACGTTGTTCCCTATTTGAATTATGCCCAATAATCCAAAAATTCAATATGGTGGCCTATTGAAGGAGTGGGAGGATTCGGCTCATTTTCGAACTTAGACCTACGAATTTTCTGTATATGGTAATATATACCAAATTTCAGCCTTCTAGCTCAATTCTTTCTCGAGTTATCGTGTATACAGACAGACGGACATGCTTAAATCGATTTGTTTCCACATTCTGAGCATATGTATATAATTCATTCTGCGGGGGAGGGAGCTGTTCTTGGCTCCCAAACCTCCTCTACAGGTATGTCGACCAGATATCTACTTGGGCGTATTGCAAACTGGGCGAACAACCAACACCACCGGCTATGGAACGTGACCCCGGTCGCCAGTACAACCAAGGAACTGTGGGGCCCGCCTAATGCTAGCTCAACGTCCAAGCTTCTCCGGCTAAACAAACCATCACTGAGACTGCTGGTTTCAATTCTGACAGGACATGGATTCCTGAAAGCGCACCAACACAGAATCGGCCGCTCTAACGACGCCGACTGTAGGGGCTGCGGGGATGAAACGGAGACTGTGACACACTTTTTGTGCCACTGCCCGTCACTCTCGGGGAAAAAACTCAGGCACCTGGGATGCTACTTCCTTGATGATCAAGCAGGCGAAAAAGGATGGGAGCGTACTCTGGCTTTCACTAAGTCGACCGGGTGGCTGGGTCAGTGAATGGATCTGTGGCAACTGGTGACTCTCTACTTAATTGTAGAACAACGGGGACACAGGCCGGTAAAATAAGAACAACCGAACGCGTTCACTCATTTTTAGTCTTTATTTATGTGGACCGTCTCTATAATAATTTGGTTTTTTGAGGTGCATTTGTAAGGTTTAGTTTTCGTTACAATGTGCACCTAGCGCAGGTCTTTTCTAATGTCTTTCCGCGTAGGCGTTTTTAATATTTTGTTCAAGAACAAAATGAAAAAATTTTTTCCAGTCAGTCAGGAATAAGTTTTTGCTCCTCCTGCCCTGTCGACCTACAGGAGAATTTTATAAGTTTAAAAGTCTGTTACGATTGTTGGATGTATTATTGTTTGTTGTCAAGAATACCAGAGTGTTATCAAGAATACCAAGTTTAGGAATTAAAAGCATTCTATCAGAAAGAGTTTGTTTTATATCCTGACTCCTGAAGATTTCATACAGAGGAAGACATTTGTAGTGTCTAATTTCGTTGCTTCGCAGTGGGCGAAGTAAAGGAGGAATTATTTCCTGGGAAGCAGATAATCTCTCAAGTAGTGTGGAAGTGAAATACGAGTCGAGCTGAACACAACTATCACGTTTACTAGCTACCCATGGGTAGTATTGGGTGGATGAACAATGGGCCTAGCAGTGGCCTCGTTCCGGGATTCTCTGAATCTCACACCTATAAAAAAAATATATAATTCATTCTGCTCTAGCATTATTGGTTCTATGCATTGCAAACGTTGGATCAAAACTAATATACCCTATTTATCATATAGGGTATAATAAAAAAACAGTCTGGTTGCGAAAATTAAAAAAACGGTGAATTTTTTATTTTTATTATTTCAAAGATTTCTTATCTCTAATGAAAACTAAAACAAACAAAACGTCATGTTGCATTCGTACAAAATGTTTATTAAATGGAAATATTTAATATTCTTAGATATTAATATTTTGTAAGGTATTTTTTTCTCCTAATTATACTTCTCTTAAACGATCTGGCATAGATTCGATGAATTTTCTTGTATACTCAGGCGAAATTTGTTTCCAATCCTTTTTACAGATTATCTATGTCTTTTATATTTTTGATGTTGAGGTGCCGTAATTTGTGTTTAACCCCTTAACCTACGATTTACTTTCCAACAGAGCTGGCCAAATTCAACCATGCAGTAGACAACAAATCGGGCCTAACTTGGGCGCCCTAGGATATGCAAAGACATGTGTAATATACAAATAGTTTATAAGTAGACACAGGATTATATGCAAATGAATATTCTATATTTACCGTTCGGGTCGAATCCGAATCTAAGTCTGACCTGTTGGTTTTTTTAAATATTTCTATACTATTTTAATAAATATAGACGATAAATTTGCATATAATGACAATACATAAATGAGAAAAAAAGCTTTTTGCCCTTCTGCCCCACGAACACCACGCGCCTAAATCTATGTTATAATTTTTGCCCTAAACGGCTCACCACGAGTGAGGTTCGATGTTATCGTTTTTGGCCCAATCGAGCTACCACGAGTGAGATTCGATGTTTTCGTTTTTGGCCCAATCGAGCGACCACGAGTGAGACTCGATGTTGTAGGTTAAGGGGTTAAAATTTGACCATAAATTTTCTATGTGGTTAGTGTCTAGTGATTGCGGCCGAGTTTCCAAACTAAAGGACAATTGTATGACAACTATAGTTGTATACAAGCGAGAATCAAGAGCTTTATTTTAGGATCATTGTCTTGATATAATATAAATTCGTGGTGAGGCTCTTACATAAACTTGTATATTGCCAACACCCATCATACCTCTGTAGTCGACTAAACGTAGAAATATCCTCATTCCTGAATGTTGTTCTCGTTATGGGGACAGTTTGCAATTTGTTCAGTGTGCTCGATTCGATGAAATCTCATGCTAATATTGCTCTTTTTGAAGAGGAAGTTTTTGTATCTGATGCACGAAAAATGGGGAGAATGGATAGGATAGAGACACTTCTTGCTAGCCACAGGAAGCAAGAAGCTCGAGCAGGACGTTTTTCGAATTCCTCTTTGTTCTTTTTTCATGAGTTGAAGTGGAATTAGGGTTATCTCTTTCTGGAAAACGAGAAAATTCAGAACAGAAATGACAAAAAAGAATTCTGCAAACGAAAATGA
>QYTT01085270.1:0-16038 GCA_006980735.1 Dasypogon diadema | reverse complement strand
ATCTTCCAATTGCTTTAGTTTTTCTGGATTAAACATTGACGAAAATTTATCATAGTTGAAGGAATCCACCCAAAAGTCTTTGTGAGTCTACAACGACGTTTATCTAAATACTTGGAAAAGTCGATAGCGTCGACATTAAAAGAATATAGGTCGCTTCCGTGCTAGAGGAAATGTTCTCTTTTTCTATGCAAGTATCCAATACTATTAGTGTGGGGGTAAATTAAACTTTTGTGAAATTCTAATTCAATTTGAAATATTTTAGCTATATTTTTAATCACATTTGGATGACTTTTGAATTTCTTTTAAGGGGAGATGGTAGGGAAAAGTCGCATAAAATAAAAAAAAAAAAATACTTCCTTTTCTGAATTTTTTACTACTTTCAGCTAAATAGCTATTGCATGTGGGGAACTAGAAGAGAATGATTACGAGAAACTCAAAAAAACCTCAAATTAGAAGTACCAGTGCTCTTTTTTAGAGATTAGATGAACACCCAGAAATTCAGTTTTTAAATTTAACTTTGGATAACTTTTCAAGGACACAACTGATCGTGAGAAGTGAGGTACTATTGGAAAGCCACAAGTCTCTCTTTTAAACCTATCCTTTATCGTTATCTCCTGATGCTGTTTTGGACATCGGGATCAAAGACCATAAAATCTTTGGATGCCATTTGAGGAAGAAGAAATTATTTTAGGGAGGGGGGGGGGTGATCTCCGAAGAAACGTTGATCAGGACACTTCGACGAATTGATTGGTATACCGCATATCTGTTAATTGCAGGCAAAACAATAGGAAGGAGAAAAATGAACTCTGCGGTACGCCACTGTTTGCACTGATCCAATTTGATCTACAATCGTCAACTTTAACCTCCTGCTTACGTTCAGACAAGGTATTAGAAATAATTATAATCGATGTACCAAATCGAAGGCCTTCCAAAAGTCAACCAGCAACAAAATGATCATTAATTTATTATCCAAGGAAAAGCGAAAATTCGAGGATACCTTTAAGAGAGCTCTTTCACAACTTTGACCAGCACAAAAGCATCGACCAAGCATCGATGGGAAAAATTCATGAAAAAGCATTCACTGTCTGCCTTAGGAGCTGAATAGTAGTTTTGTTATTACTTGTTCGATGACGAAAACCAAATTGCCTCCTTTTGATAAAAGATTATTAGCGGAGGCATACTAGAAAATATGATTACCTAATATTTTTTCAAATACTTTACTAGGAAAGCATTATTGGTAGGTGATTACTCGGAAATTTCTTAGAGCATGGCCTGCTTTTCATGCACGCGAAGCCGTGGTTAGCCTCATCCTCATCAGAAGGCCAAGGCGTCAAAGATGCATTTGAGTCGCTATTAACAGGATGAATATTAAGTTCATCTGCGTGCAAATAACAGGATGGCAAATCCTTGCCATATACACCATTACGTTTCAAATTTGGCCAAATTTCTCTTTTTTGATTTTACATATCTCGTGATTCACCATATTTCTAAATAACTTACACTGATATAAGAGATCCTGTGTAGGTACATATCTTATATTTCCTGTAAAAATATTCTCTCTAGACTGTCAAATTTTCAGTTCTTAGAGAGAAGAAATTACTTATTTGATAACCAACGATAGTGTGCAGAGTCCCAAGGATGTGTGAACACATCTGTAAGGAGCCCAGTTATTTTTACTCTATCATACGACCTAAATTTCATTGTTTTAAGAGAGGGGTCGTCAACCTTTTAATACCTACCGCCCATTTTTGTATATTTATTGAAGGCAAAATTTCCTTACCGCCCACCGCAGTAACTCAATTTAGCGCAATTGCGAAGCAATTGTTAGAGGGAAGGATGCGTAAAAAATATAAGCTTAAATGTATCGTTTTATTGTGTACTTTATGTATCTTTATACATAGATAACTTAAATTTAACGAATCTCTGCACTTCCATGGATATAGCGTCTGCTATTGCGGGGCTCTTTAAATTAAACAAAGTTAAATGTGAAAAAACAAAGTTTATTTAATTTATCTTTAATTAATTATTAATGATATCCTTGAGTTTGATGCTATGAAACTCAATATTTGATATCTAGTTCAATTCTCGTAAGAAACAAACGAAGGACGAAGGATTCTTCTTTAGCCGGGGGGCCCAGCGGTTTTCGCTCTAGTCACCATAAAACAAGTTTTCCTTATATTAATATTAATTTTATTTTATGCTTTGTTTTTCTATTGAAGGTAAGCTATAAAAGCACGCACATGAAATGAAATATTTTTTCTTTGAAAGCAATATCAGCTGGCTTTAAGGTTAACAAGAATATTTAAACGCAATGCATCATGTTAATGTTTTTGTCTAAGCTCGTTCGTTGCTCCGACGTCCACGAGTGTTCTTTGAGAAGCGTTCAATGACTTATTATCTATAATCAACGTATACCGATGGAATTTAAAAGTAAATTGCATATTAACTATATTTTAAAAATTCACACTTGCGAATTGTAACAACGGCCAAAAAGCTCACCAAAAATTCTGGGAGAGCTCTAATTCTTTTTGCTCTAATGTAATTTTAAAAATAGATTACTTCTCCTTACAAAAGCTGTCTCAAATTAAAAGTAGGACGTTTTTCTACTAAAATGCTGATAAAAACGATCTTTAAATACAATTGAGACGTCTTTAAAATAGATAGACTTTAAAATTTAATTGGTATCGAATTTCTTAGAAATCATCGACGATAGAGATATACAATTTGCTAGAAAATTCTAAGTATTACTAATATAAAACAGGACATTTTGAAAGCTATTCCAAATTTAACAAAAAAAAAATATTTTCTCTCCAAAGTTTGCTCGACTTTCCAATTACTCGTCCTATCACTTATAGCTGGGATTCTTTGTACATACCTATACCTATGTAAATGATAAAAAAAGCACTAAAACCAGTGCAGAGTTCGAATTGGATTACTTATTTAGTGATGTGAAAATCTTTACTGCTAACTAAAGAAACATAAATTGGGCATAATGAATGACAGTTTTATCTTTTTGTTCTATTTGAACGAATGTTAACTTAAAAGATACTTTTAATTAAAAGCCATAAATTTTAACCCAAATTTATGACTTAAACAGAATACTTGGAGAAAATTAATGTAATTTTTCGCCATTAACTCTGCATATTCAAAAGTTAAAATTTTTAATACCTCTAATTTGTGCACTATATTTCACTTTTTTTTTAACAGGGTGTACTAACACGCGTGTTCCACAATCAATAGCTTTTAGTTCACTTAATTTAAATGACTTTGTATTTAACAAATTATTACACTTGTTTTAAGGGAATTAAAAAAAACCTTCCCACCACCCAGGAATTATGAAATATATTCCAAAACTCTGCTCGTATATTCAGGGGTAATTTTTCTTTGGTAACACCATATGTGCACTTACCACTGTCATACATTCGGCTATAAATAACAGCCCTGGAAATGGCTGTCTCACCCCGTAGGTTATTTAGATATCAGATGGCTGCAAAAATTACCAGAGCACCAAAGTTTACCTAAATCAGTACAATGCGGACCTGTTTAGTTTCTGCTAAAACGCTTGTAAAAAAACTGCTGGAATTTTTATTGCAAAAGTGTACAAAAGCCTGCTGACGTGTATTGTAGAATCTCCTTTCAACCGAAAAATGGTTTATACGAAGTTTTTGCCCTGTTTAATGTGTACGGCATGCACTGGTAACTTTTGCCTAGGATCAGGCATTGCACAAAGGACTGAGAGTTAAAAAAAAAGATGGAAAACGTAGCAACAGCAAAGAGTTGCTACTACCAGCCATCCACATGCCCGACATTCTACTTTGGTGGTATTGTTTCCAGCCACACAACTGCCTATATCAAAGAAATCCAGACCTCCTACACTTGATACTATGTTTTGCAAGAATAGTGCTGCTTTCTGACACCGCTACCTGTAACAACGGGTAATTTCATTTCTTCCCACGTAAAGCAAGTTCTTTAGTACTATGGATGCTCTCGTTACTCAAGTAATTGGAGAAGTCTGTCCTTACAGTAGCTTGAGGCGAGTAGTTAATGAAATTTTAGTGACTTTTATCTAAAACAGTGAACTTTCTGTAGTCTATGAAGCCTTAGGTGCTCCACTATGCGGTAAGAATTTGGAAAAGATGAACACCGAAGAAATTTGTTGACCTTAGTTGGAAACGGTAGAGACAGAGTTGCTCACAAGAGGTGTCAGATTTCTGTTACTTTAGAAATAATTGTTTACTACCGAGATTGGTTTTCTGGCAAATTTCAATTTCAGTTACATGTGTATATCAAGAGGAATCAATCAATATGGATTTCCGACTAAGTTAAATTCTGAGGAAAAGGAATTAAGCCAAGGGGTAGATATAATATACATATATACCCTACGCCAACACACATAAGGTTTATAAAAAAAAAAATCTTATTGTGTACGAGGAGTATCAGCATTACCCTTTTTTGAGTTAGAATGTGATTTGTACATGTCGAAATCTTCAGAAATTTGTTTCAAAGTTTCTTCTATATTTTCTAAACAAAATTGATGTTCATATTACCACAAATAAAATATGCTCTACTCCAAACAGCACTAGTAGGAAATTTAAAAATCCTCCTTGGAATTTTTCTTAAATTTAAATTTTCCACCATTTTCCAGGATTTTTCCTAATTAACGCAGGACGTAAAGAGTTATGGCATTCTCAAGAACGCCACAATTCTAGCTCTCATTTAGGGTACCATAAATTTATTGGAAAGAAATGTTTGTTTTCTTCTTCAAAACAGGAAGTTCGCAATTAAATCAATTTATTTGTGAAAAATATGTAATTATTAATTAATTGAACAAAGTGAACTTTTACAAAATAAAATAGTGCAGAAATTAAACGCACTTCCATAACTTCCACACTTGAACTGAAAAATCGTCACCAGAAGAAAGAGTCACATTTCCAATCAAGATTCAACAAAAAAAACCTGGAAGGATATCAATTGACTGGTCCACTTTTTGAGAAGCTGCACAAGTTATAAGGAATTGTTAATGGAAATGCTAACAGGATTTTTGATTGAAGTTTTCACATCAGCATGATCATGATTTCGTTTTTTTTTTTTTTTGGGGGGGGGGGGGGATAGAGAGAGACAGAGAGATAGAGAGAGAAAGAGAGAGAGAGTAATGTAGTCAGCCAGTAGTTATTCTCCAGGCTTATAAATTTTGTCGAAGAATTAATATCGCGAGTTGATAACGCAGCCATAAAAATGAGGCGGATGTTGATAACAGCCTATTTAAAGAGGGCAATTTTACCAATAATTAACAGATAAATTTAGTTAAGTAAAGAAAAATATATAAACGAAAAATAAATAAATTACTTTAACTGCAAATTTGGTATTATTTTTACACCACTAATTTTTTGAAAAATACGGGAAGGACATCTTTTTAAGTAACGCTGTTAACACTTAAATGGGGGCAAATGAAAATATACAAAAAAAAAAAGTTGATGTGGAAATTATTTAATAAGGTCTAAAAAAATTTAAGAAATTGAAAGAAATAGAAATATAAACTTTGAATCGGAAATGTTGTCGTGTTGCATCTGTCTAAACTTGAGAAATTTTATTACATTTAGCATGAGTGAATTTCATTAACAGCAGAATGCATTTTTTTTTAGGATATAGAATTTAGTTCAGCAGAAACCGAAAAAATACCAAAATTTTGGCGTTTAAAAGTCTCCCTATAACTTGAAAACTATAATAGCAGAATCAAGGTTAAGGAAATATAAGTCATAATCTGCGTTTTTTCGGCAGCAGAGTACAGAGTCGTCATACAATAACTACGTATAAATTAGCTTGCTTATTTTAATAATAATAACAATGAGTTTCCTTTCTAGCCCAAAAGGCGCACTTCTCAGGGAGGTGCCAAGAAACGTTTACCCATCTCCGCATAAGCGTTCACACATTTCAGAGAAATGCGTTAAAACTATTAGTAAGGTTAGACTAAGGACAAAAGAAATCGTTAGTAGATTAAATAGCAGCCAAGGAAACATTTAAGGAGGGAGGAGTTACAATGGTGCAGCTGCGGTTGGAGCTAAAGCGCACCTTGCAGCAGATCGTGCCGTTGAAGCAAAGACTGCGACAAACTGAGTTACATTTGTGCTGCGAATCAAATTGTCAAAAGAAAACTTTCGCCCCATACTCTCAACAACTCAAACAATGCAGCGTTTTCTTTCACCTTTTCAATCAAATTTTTTAAACTTAATTTTAAATTTATTTTGCCATTGGCTTCCTAACCTCAAAAAGCACAACACTGAATATAGCTGCGCTGCAAAGTTCAGAATTTGCCAACTTTGAGCTTCAACTTATGCAGCAGCCGCAGCCGCAACTGCCCATTGTAGCGGGCTTCAATCAAAACCTTGTATTTAACTTTTGACAGCTCTTGCTTACGCTGCAGCAGCTGCCGCAGCTGCATCATTGTAACTCCCACTTTAATGTCAGCACTAAGCCAATTGCAAAACCACGTGGAGGCGTCTATTAAGCACATTCTTAAACACATTCAAGTCAAAGTGTTCCGAAATGCGGTTCACCGCCATACACATGGGGTTAATAGGTTCATGCTTAGCGTATGTTAGTTCTGGAGGAGTTAATGTGCAAGAAAGGGATACCCTTAGGGTTACAAGTATTAGCCCTGAAGAATATCCTGTCCCGGAGCACCTAAGAGTCAATATTATCGTTCAAGAGCTACTGAATGAAAACTATACCGACAACTCTGTGTTGGCTCTCTAGAGAGGCCAGGCCAATGAGATTTAAACGCTCGCGATAAGTCGGGAAAATCAAAGGATCGTCCCAAGGCAAATCCCTGAGTGCAAATCGAACGAATCTGCGACACATATTTCATATAATGCGCGAAAAGCAAACCAAATAGATTCATTATTTTTGTAATAGATTTTAACAATTTCTATACCCTGTGCAACTGTATGTCTTTTCATGGTGATTTTACAATTAATAGTAAAGACAAATGTCAATTATGGTGAAAATCAGAAGAAAATTGGCCACTGTGATGTTTTACAAAAATCTATAGCACTTCATTACATGTATATTTGTCATCGTTGAAGGAAAAAATAAAGTCTTGATGGCCTTGGAGATATTCTACAGTTTAAGTGGATCACAAAGTTGGCAATAACAATAATAACACTAAAGATAACTCAGTTAGCTTTAATAGGTACTGAGAAATCATGGCCTCTCCCAAATTGAACACAAATTATCAAAATCTTACCCCAATTTTTCTCATGAAAAAATAGATGACTACTTGCGTAAAGAACGAAACAAATGCCCTTCAAACTACGAATTTAAAAACGAAATAGACAGTCCCCTTTCCATAAACTTTTATTCTTTATAAAAAAGAAAAGTCCTTTTTAAAAGAGCTAAATAAATACTTTTACTACTTTTTTTAATTTATTATTGCTTTTAATAAATTCAATATATTTAGATTACTCATTTTATAAGCTTTTATTTGATACTCCATACGATGAGGTCGAATACAAAGAAAAAAATATGATTTATTAGACCCTCCTCCCTCCCAAACATCCCTAAAACTGCGAGTTGTTTCAATTTTTTGTTTGGTTTGTCAAATTTCAACTTTTTACGCTACATAATCTCTGAAAAGATTGATGAGAGCTCAGAAATACAGACATTTCTCTCCGAATTGCTTCAATCGGGATCCATTTTGGGACCTACGCCTTTTAGTTTATTTATTAATGATTTGCCATCAGTTGTTGATAGTGTAAACATATATCTCTATGCCGATGACGTGCAAATATATCTGAGTCGTCCTATCGGTCTCCATGTTTCGCCTTATCGATCTCAGATCTTGGCTGCTCTTTAAGTACTTATCTAGCGCATAGGACTCTAATTTTCTTATATAAATTACTTAAATCGAATAATCCAGGATATCTCAGAGAATTCTTCAAGTTTACTATTTCTCAACGTTGCAAACATTTATTAATACCGCTCTTTTATAAAACAGTTATGGAGCGGTCTTATTTCTGTCCAAGCCACTCATATATGGAATGATCTCCCTTTAGATATTCAGTCGGCCTGCACAATCGGCGCATTGAAAACGCTCGTTAAGAATCACGTAATATAGTTTAGTTCTCTCTATTATTTGTTTTATCTTCGCTTTCAAAGTTAAATAGTTAGTTGAGTTGAACATACAGTATTGAAATTTATTTTTCTGATGATTTTTCTGCACTAGTTATTGTTGTTATTCTTCTCCCTTTTTTGCACTCTCTAGAAACGCTGTTTTATTTACTACTTAAAAAACCTTGTAAATGTTGTGTACATTAGCCAGCAATAAATTATTGTTATTGTTATTCTTATTTTCAGCCGCTATTACTTTATCCCTTTGTTATAAAATCGAATAAAATGTATGTATGTAGGCTATGTTCAAACGGAGAGTATCATCTTCCTAAAATTAAAAGAATTTTAAAATCGGTTCAATAGTTCCGGAGATTACCTTGAACAAACTAACAAACTCACCAACTCACAAACTTTACCCATTTATTGTATTAATCTACACTTAACAAAATTACCCTCACAATCTCATTTTAAACTATGTTAAACCCCGGGTAGAAGCCTAAGTTAGAGATTCTACGACCTTAAGGGAGAATTCGTTATGTGATTTTTTCAATCGCTTTTTTTTAAATTTACCTCACCCAATCCTTTTATATTTTAAGCCAATGATATGTCTTCAGGTATCAAAGATAGGGTAGGTACTCTCCTAGAAAAGTTTTCACTTTGTGCATTTTCTTAAAAAAAGTGAATTTTTCAGAAAAACATCCTCGTAAACCGATAGAAAATGATCCTTTTTATTCTATCGGAAATTTTCGTTTTCAGTTTTCATAAAAAGGGAGGCAGAACAGGGTCGCCTTCGGAACAGGTTATCTCAAAAATGAAAAGAGATAGGTGGACAACGATTGATTTCAATTTTGATTGAAATGTATTTGTACCGAGGTAATGGATCTTTCGTTTCCGTCTTGAATTCAAAAACCTAACTTTACAAGCCAGATGAGAAGGGGCGGAGCTCAGTATTATTTTATGCATAAAAAACACTGGAAAGATTTAAATGCTCATTCAAAGACATTCAGAGCAAGGTGAGACAGCATTGATCCAATTCCAAGATTACGAATATATAGTTTTTTTTTATTTACATGCTTTTAACGTCACCTTACTCAAAATGTCGTAGGTTATTAAGTGTTAACCGCCATATTTAATCTATACATACTGGCCTCATCCATGAGATTGTATAAGCTATCCAGTAGCTAATGGTAGGAATGACAGTAATTTTTATGAGGTGTTTGTGGAACGCACAACTTCGCGAGGTCAGTAAAATAACTTGATTTCTTACTTTCCCTTCGAATAGAATCAATGATGCCCCATTAAAGCGGTGGAGGGAAGATTTACAGTATTGAAGTCCTTTTTATAAATTACAATTGCTTTTGATTTTTTAGCATTTATGTTAAAATATTAGTACAAGTCCAGTGGTACAGTCTAAATAATTGCAAATCATCAGCGCATTTCCCGATTTCACTTTTCTATCCAATTAAAATGAGACCAAGACGTAAAGTGAGAAAAATAGCGACCCAAGGATCGGCCCTTGGAGCACCCCGGAAACTAACTTTATGTGGTTAGAGTACTCATTAGATATTAGAACACACCAATAGTGGTTAAAAACGATTGAAGGAACACGAAAAGTATTCGAAGCTGAAAGCAGCGTGATATGATTTACTGCGTCGAATACAATTTGAGAAATCAATTAATACGAATACCACGGTTCTAACAAGATCGATATCACATTTGAAACCTTCAGCAAAGCAGTAAGAGTACTGTGTCCTTTGCGAAATCTAGTGTGGAAGGAGAGAGCAGATTATTAGTACAAAGGTAATCGTTTATTCTCCGGTATTGAGATAATTTTAGCAGGTTTCCAGGTTGTAGCATACCTGGAACGGACCGTTTTTATAAGGCACGCTCCTGGAAATTACGAAGTCGGAGAATTCTGAAAGACTAGAGGAGGCAAAAAAACGACTCAGTTAGTTGGCAGAAAACTGTATTAGGATATATATTAAATTAAGAATGCACTCCATCAAATTATAATTTCAGTAACAAAATTTTAATATCGTGATTAAAATATTTAGCGATTAGCTCAGTTTATAAATCGTCACGCACGTGAATTGTGACACCATCGTCGACATCTATTATTTCAGGAAATGCTATAGCCTGGCATGTTATAACATTTTTTAAATAAATCTAAATAGATTTTTAAGTGAAATTTACTTCGAAAAACACTTGAAAAATATCCATCACAGCAAATCAATTTGATCGTCGTCAGTGCACGGATCGACTCACCTGGCATGCACACTCATAATGAGTAGTCACAAATATTGTACCATTTCAATAATTTCACAAGGAAATAATTACAAATTAGATGAGGAAGAATTGAATTGCAAAGTGGAAAAGTGTAATTTATCTTAATTTAAACTGTTTATAACTACCATAGTACAAGTAACCAGCGACATATGGTTCATGTGGTCCGGGGTTCGAATCCGTCAGGTATATTACATCCATCCAATTTTTAATAATCGCTAGTTCACAGCTCAGCTACCGATGGGATTCTAACCCGGGATTTCATGGCTATGAACCGCCCATAAAAAATATGATAGAAGTCAAACGATTAATCCCGCGAGTTAACCATACAAAACCGACTCAGTCATTCGGCTGTGAAATAGGAGTAACATGTGAGAACATACTTCTAGCCCTTCGCCGTGTGAATTCGCCTTTAATAATTATTTCTATAAATGAATATCCTTTGTGGTGTTAGTTTGAGTTTTACCATCAAATCATTGTCCTGCTTTCTCTAGTAAACTTATTCAAAGCGCAAAAATATAATTTTATACCAATATTTTTTATACTCAAAAGGAATTGAAAACATAACTTTTATTTTTGGCAAAAGGAGGTTAAGAATTATAAACACAATCGGGTACAGAATCTCGCAATTCATTTCATTTCTATCTGGAAAATGGGTTTCTTTAAATCTAAGATAATTTTGAAAACTAACATCCAAATAGGGAAACGTGAAATTTATCTAAAATCGATTGCTCCGCTCTAAAACTATGCCAACCAGACCGAGAATAAATATGGGATTCTAATGTATTCCCTGCGTAAATTTTGAGACAAATTTCTACTAACAGTTATTTAATTGCCAGATTTGTAAATTTTGTAATCCAGTTCAATGATCCGAAAAATACAAAGAGCGCCTCTGGCCTTAAGATTACCCAGAATCTTGAATCTCTTTGAAAAATATTTCCAAATCTTCCCCATTCAAGTCCTACTACCTATCAGAAGGCCTAGCGATTCTCATGATGAACAAATCCATCGCAAATTATCTGGCATAGCATGAACATTCTCTGCAGGTGAAAATCTCATTAGAGAAGAAGCACTTCCGCAAAGGAACAGCAAGATTTGGGAAAGTGCAGCACCACAAAACTTTCTTCTCAGTGACCCACTTGTATAACCTTTCCCCGCAATTACTGGCATAAGGAGCGAAACCTAACAACAAGAAAAAGGTTGTGAACTGGTGTGGACTGCTTGGATAGCAAACTTCCCTTCCTGTGTTTTTTTCTCCAGCTCTGCTATTGTGAACTAAATATGTCAGGGTAGAGCGAATTTTTGGGAAAAATGTCGCCTGTTCACGTAAGAGATTAAAATTTCCTCATGAGTGCCTAATCCATGCAGGAAGGATTTTTCGATGGAAAGCGATTTTCGCAACAACTTTCGGATTAAGTTTTCGAAGCTGACAGAGCACAACCCCAGTATCCACCTTCTTCATCAACATGAGATTTACTCGTTCTGAATTGATGGTATTCGCAGATGCTTTCCCACAATTAAGGAACATGAGGTAGCTGAGCAAATATGGGGTGTTCCACGAAACTGCAGCAAAATGGTACGCACAAATGTAAGACAAAGTAAGACATTTAATTAAAGAAAAATTTGAAATAGTTCTAAGATAAGGCCAAGTGCCTCTGCTCGAGCTGTCCTGGTCTAAATCTAGATTTACTTCTAAGGTACCCACCCACTTAAGTCGGTACTGCTGAATCTTGATACTTATTGTCAGGGATATCCTCCATCAGTTTCGAACCACTCCTCCACTGAGTTTTTACTGTCAAAATTTACGTCTTTAAACTTTTGTCATCCCTCTGACTTGGCGATAACGAAACCGGATTATTCAACATAAAAATACACAACAACTAGCACCTAACAAGGGCACAGATAACATTATAGATCACTTCTTCATATATGTATAATGCACAGGCGTATACAGGTATGTATGTAACTGCACAAACCTCCAAGGAAGGAAGGCAACACACTCAAAACGCAAAACCCGACGTAGTTCTCGTCACGTATATTTTGGTTATTCTTCCGTTTTACGTACCATCTACAGGATACTATTAGTGCGGAGCAAAAAATACCCGATCCGATACCGTCGCCGATTCGCGTTGAACTGAGCCCAGTTTCAGCGGTCCGTTACTAGTAAACTAGCCAGAATTTAGCACATTTTGAATGCGGAGAGTCCGGCGAGAGAAAACGGCGAAAACCTAACTAACGAAGCGAATTTCTAAAGTTAGCGACATTTCTGGAATAAGGCGCAGGTCGACTTGTGCGGCAGGAACGCTATAAAAGTTCCTGAAAGCTCCGCAAAACGTCTACTAAGCTTTGCGTTTTGTTTACGCCAGACAGTGTCTACCGTTCCTTAAAATACGTAGGAACCGAATGGATTGTTCCTCTGCGTTCAGAACACGTAACATTTAGGAAGCAACAAGTTCGGCAAGGACAACGAAGTCCTTGCTTCTTCCTGTCATTATATTGCGCTGTCCATTATCTGGAGGTTCAAATCCCAGTGAATTTTCGCTGAAATTTAATTAGAGCGATTTTTAGGAAAATTCTGAAAACAAATTAGAATTTTAATAATATATCCTTTGCAGTCAACGTGAGAAGTTCCTGTATAAATGTTCATGCTTATTTCCTGCTTTAGTGGTTAAAAGTAAAAGGATTATACGGCAGCTTTATACATACCTCTGTACCATATTTTACGCAATTCTAAACTTTTATCTCTATGTTCACGGAGTCTATTGTCCAAATTCATTTAGAATATTTTTCTACAGAAACAAGACCAGATTTATTCGAACTTGATAAGTATGTAAAAAATCTTCGGTGTGCTTGTGGATCTTACACTTCTTTTCCGCTGAAGACTCGTTCACGAGCGAGTAAACAACTTGATCCCTCAGTGGTGTTATCAGTTCTTGAGTTTCGCAACACACCTCACGATGGACGCGTTTTAACATCCCCTATATGACGATACCACCAGTGGAGGCTGTGGAGTTTACACTTCACATATGCCGTGATTTCCTGCTCAGGGAATACAACGCGTGCCTAAGGGCTAGAGTCTTCTGCTCATGCTGGAAGATAGCACGACAAAGGGAAGTGTGAGGCGACTGCACCTTCGAAAAGCGTTTAACTCGGCCCAATGCATTGACAGGTTAGGATGCTTATGTTCTTGCATGTTTCCGAACTACCTGAACGATCGTTCCCAAGTCAATGACACCATCAAGGGCCCGCGCGAAAAGAATGTCGCCGGGAGTTCGCATAGGAATCCATACTCGGACCTTGCTAGTTTCAATATCGCCTACGGCAGCCTACTGCGGTCAGATATGTCGAAAGAGACGCGTTTGGTGGAGTACGTGGACGACATCGCTCTGGTAATAGCGGCCTGCACATTTGAGCTGGTGCGATTTAAGCTTAACCAGGTTATATGGAGGGTGAATCTATGAAATGTATGGCTTATCTCGATAGATGATGATCAGTACTGTCCATCCTATGGAGGTAGACGGAGATTGAATACTGCCGAAATCGGCAGCTAAGTACCTGGAGCTGATGACTAACTCCAGTCTCACCTTCCGGAAACAGATCCGGTGTGCAGCGGATAAGGCGGCAATACATGTTGCATCCTTGAGAAAGATTATGGCCAGTACCAACGGCTATCAAATTTAGCGAGAGGTACATGTGAAGCGCCTAGCCCCTATGAAAAGGAAAATACCCTCATGGTGGCCAGAGCGTATCGTATAGTCTCAAAACCAGTAGTCCACCTCCTTGCGGAAGTAACACGAACTGGACTACTTGCAATGGGAACAAAGGCCATCTACATAAAAATATTGAGGCAGATCGGAAGCAGGCTAGTACGAGAAAAGATCCCACACGACGAGTAGATGACAAGAAACGTGAGAAAGTGATGATAGGGGATGATGGACTGTCACAATGCTCCTACGGATTGAAACGTGGTTAGGCAGGAGGCACGGCTAAATGATTTAACATTTCACACAAATGTACGGATACTTTAAGAACTACCTGCATAAGGTTGGCAGGCCGACTCAGCGGAGGACTGGTACTTGCGGAGTTGGCAGGGACGATATCGAGCATACGCTACGGTAAAGCAGATGTATAGCCGGAGCTGGGCCGGACAGGATAGTGAGGCTTATGCTGGGGAGCAAGAACCACTGATCACATTTGAGGAGAACGCCCTTCGCACAAACAACCGAGAGGCCACAAAGCCAGCCCGAAGTAATGTGGAAAACGATTCCGGGCTGTTCATCTTGGTATCCGTAACACGTCATCCTAAAAGTTGTAGTCCAAAAAGAAGTTTTATTAATAATTTTGGATGAAGCAATCAATTGGATACTTATTGAAGACAAAAAGACCAATAAAATCAATCTCTAAGGAACACACAACTGGTATTAATAAAAATAAATTTTCAAGTTTTTCAGAAAAGAAGCTGAACAAAAAACTATAATTTGAAACTATTAAAAGCTTGGGTCGTGGGCGGATCCCCGGCAAATTTAGGATTTTTTAAATTAAAAAAGGCAAGAATTCGGATAAGTATCTGACAAATGATCAGGTCGTTACTAAATCTAACCATACGTAACTATTAAAAATACGTGTACCAAATAGCAGTTAGGAGTTTCCTTATATACCAACTAGAGTTCAAAGTGACCTTCATTTTGCAGAGTACAAATTATTGCCAGTTTTTGCATTCAAGAGCACATGTTTTGTAGTGCAAATTTGTGAATTAAGAACTATTTTCAACTGCTTTAATTTAAAAAGTTTATTTTTAAACATCCCCCTCGCCCTTCACTTCTACGCTTTATTGTGGTATCGTGTGGGGGCCATCTCCTTCTTCTATTTAAGATTGATTCTACAAACGAATCTTTCTGCATGAATAGCTACAACTAATAATGAAGCTCTGTATTTGTTTTGTAACTCTTTGATTGGTGACGACACAGGCTTACTAACCCGGTTTTTGGTTAAGTTAAGCGCTAGGTTTTAGTCCATGATTTTTTTCATACTTCTAGAAAATGATGAAAATACTAATTGTAAAATAAATGATTTACGAAAAGATCTCGCTAATTTTAAGAATCTTATAACCTCAAGTTAAGTACAATTCTTCTCTATTTTACGTAATTTATTTATAATTATGATATTAAACAATTTGTTCTGCCCGTATAGAGCGAACATACACAATAAGGAAATGGAATGGACTGAAATGAAAGAAGAGGTTCAGATTTGGTACATTCGCAAATTTATTCAACAGTATTTAAATTCAGAGAAAACTTAATTCTAACACGAAATATTAATTCAACAAGCTTACAATACAATCCAAATCACAATGCAGAAGTTAACGAGAATTATACTAAGAATTCAATGAAAAAGAGTAGAACTTAATTTCTAGATATGTTAATAAAAGATGATGTAAATTCGTAAATATCAAAATACAAGAATAAATTCAAAAACAACAATATGAAAAAACTTACCTGTTAAGCAACCGATCAGATGAAGAAAGGTTAGTAACTTGAATTTGTTCTGGTCAGCTCCCAAAACAAAAATCTTTATTCTGGTCAGCGCCCAGAATAAAGTGGAGTTATTATTAGTCTTGTTCTGATCAACACTCAGAACAAGTGTATGGTT
>QYTT01085269.1:34377-51015 GCA_006980735.1 Dasypogon diadema | reverse complement strand
AGACCTCTACAAAACAAACTGATCAATCAAACTCCGATGATCATTAGCACTATTGGGATTGAACTCATCCCCAGATCTTTTAAATAATACTTTACAAAATATATGAGTCAGTGAAATAGTGCTATTTTCACGCAAAGAATCTTCAAAATTTGATACTATCAGCAACAAAAAATAAGAAAAATCTCATGGTCATATTCGGTCTCGTTTTTCTACACCTGCAAAAACTAAAAACTTTTAACCGGCACTTTTCTAAATTTGGAAGATTTCAAAGATCACCAGTTCCCATTTTGCCTAAAGCCATATAATTTTAAATTTTAACAGGCATACCTTTTGCGCCGCGGTCTTTCTTCAACGCGATGATTGAGCTCAAAGTCCAACTCGTGGCTACCCGATGACGGAGGCTTTTTATCTTTTTTTGCAACGAATTGCACATGTTTCTCATCTGCCGAAGAGTCCTACAATAACAGTAGTCATTCATGAATAACACGCAAAATATTCATTAACAGAAATCAACCACTTACCGAATGTTCACCAAATTCTGCCCTCTCTGAAACAAGGGGGCTCTCCTCAGGGAAGCTATCGTAGACCTTGCCAGTACTGCTGTCACTTTCAATTTTTGATTTAATACCACGATGTGAGTCGGTGTCAGAGTTGACATTTTTGCGCTGTTCTAAAAATCTCTGTTAGGCGATTTAAATGAATATTTAAATAAGATCAACCAGAATTACGTCCGAAAGATCCGTCATCCTTGGAGTTTTGCTTTGGGAGGACCTTATTCACAACATTAGAGTGATTTTGATCCGATAGTGTGGCAACATCGAATTTCTCTTTCTTTAGGGCGGGATCGGCGAAGACTTTCTCCATTTCCGCATCCAAGAGCACTTCATCAGCGCCCTCATATCCCCTGGCCTTGAAATATAAATGCATTCATCATTAACTAATTGAAATTGTCATGTGATAGCAGTCACAAGATTGAACTGCATGCCTAATTCATATGAAAGAAGAAGAAAAACAACAACAACAACAGTGCCAGTCAGCATTGATCGCTTTCGTGTATGTCGCACAGATCACAAACTGCTTTAATAACTTTTCAATTGAAGGCTATTAACTTCAATTACACATATTTGTAACAGTCATCAGCCCGCCAGGCAGGCCTCTCATAAGTTGGATATTTGTTTTCGATATTTGATTTGCATTGTTTTTATGCATATATTATTGCTTGGCTCGTCAGTCGATTTTTCTAAGGAAAATCTGTACGGTTTCCCTGCACCGATAACAATACCAAGAATTTTCCCACTTCAGCTGATATCCCACACAAAAGTGTTGCATGACTTCTTTGAATTTTAAATGTGGGCGGGTAACCGCCGAATGGAAATGCATTTTCTTTACTTTTTTATTGATTTTTGCTTATTTAAATTTGTATGAGCATTTTTAGAAGCTGGCTTCAATGCCGTTCTGCATATAATTTAATTTCTATTCCTTGTTTCCACTAGCTTTTCAAAAACATTTCATCTACACCACGTCGCTCCGCCTTGAGCATAAATTTTATATCAACGGGCACCTCATAAAGTCGAAAATGTGAGACGCACATGACTAAGTAAAGTCAATTGAAAACATTATTGCCTACAACAACCCCACAGTAAAGAATTTTGTATTTATTTGAATACGCACTACTTACGAAACAGTACAAAAATAAAATGAATATAAATATACCCAAATTTTAACCAAAAAAGTTTTAATAATGGTCGAAAGTAAGAAACAAATGTAAAAGCGAGTTCGGCTTGGTAATAAATCTTGGAGAAAATTTGGGTATTAGAAATCTGGTTACGTTATGGACACGTATTGTATTATCCTATGAGTTTTGAACGCAAAATTAATACTAAAAAGAAGCGCTTTAGTGAAAAATACACAAAATTACTGTATGACACTAGAAAAGGGTGGGAAGGTGACTTCAGATCTCACCGTTCTCCAGGGATAACAAAGTAGAACACTGCCTTCGCCACGTTGCCGAGAGTCATCTTTTGTCGGTGCATCGGTATGATTTTGGTGTTCCTATATCACCTATTTCTCTATCAGAACCCCCATCCCCTCGCCTCTGCAGAGGTATCGGCTTTTGAATTCTACTCGATCTTTATGAATCCCTTAACTTAACAAAGGCTTACCTTAGTTTCTGAGGCACACAAATTGTCAACTGCAAGCGATGAATTCACCTCTGTTTTATCCATGGCTCGCTACACCTGACCCACTCCCTTAAGATGTCCAAAGCACGAACCAAAATCAGCAAATCCTTGCCTGGGGCAGGGCGAATCGTGTAGAGTTTAATGCATCCAAAACCCAAAACTGGCTGATCTCTTTCAAACGAACCCCAAATCCTCCACCATCCCTCTTCGTCAAGGGGGTGAGCAACTTGAACATCTTAGGGATTCAGGTATCCAATAATTTTAGTTGGGCGAACCACGTCTCTGCTATTGCAAAGAATGCGATTGAAATGCCTGGCGCCTTTCTACAGCGATGCAGGAAATACTTCACCCCATTTGACCTAACGCTCATTTACAAGACTCATATCAGACCCAGATTTGAATTTATTTCGGATATTTGGGCAGGGCAGGACGCACTGCATTCTCCGCGTTGGAAAATATCCATAGAAGGTTTTCAAGCTTATTGGCCGACGAGATCATTACCTCTAAAATCGATCCTCCTAAGCACAGGTGTAGTGTTGCATAACTTAAGCTCTTTTATCGCTACTCTGGTCCGATTTCTTGCGATATCGCGCACCCTTTCGTCCTTGACACACGATAGAGCAGAACAGTGATATTCCGCGAAACTTTCTTGAGAAGAACATTACGATGAGGAACAGGCTACGGTCTTCTGTTATCCTTCAGGACTACAGACCGCAACTGTTCAGACGCCTTCAGTCGACAACCCAATTCCCTACCTCCCGATCCCACTTTCCTTTTCGCTAAGGCTGTGCTATAGCATCGTAGCGTATTCCCTGAGCTTTGGATACATGGAAAAAATAAGTTGTGTTCCTCTATGAGGGGTTGTTTTATTAAGTTCTTGAATTAATTTTAGTACTCACATAATTGCTACTCCACCACCTGAACGATCTTTTCTATCATTGTGGTACAATCTGAATCCTGGTATGTCAACAAAGCAGTTAGATACACTTTCAGTCCACCAAGTTTCCGATACTAAGATTACAGATTAGACATGTGCCACCACAGAGCATTCAAGTAACAAACATTTAATTTTTAATACGTTCTCTGCCAGACTTTAATCTCTGAGAGCAACTCTCCCAAACACGTTGAACTTAATTGTGATCTTCTCATGTAAGAGAAATGTGTGCCAAAAACGGTGCAACGTGTTAAACCATTTTCCCTAGAACAGCACAGCATATGTTAATGAACGCCCTTCTTCGAAATCTCAGAGCATTCTCGTGTATTTCAAGATTTTATTCCCTCCCCGCTCATCAGAACGCGGACAGAATTATCCAATCACCCCTGCTCTTTGGTGAACATTTTCAAACATTGAACTATGTGGGCAACTTCTCTCGGAGTATCTTTCCTGGTATAACCGCCGAGATAAAGAAATGAAGTTCCTTCTAGGCTCACCATAAATAAATAACAAGTCCGCATGTTCCTAATTTGTGAAGGAATTATCTGTCATTTTGGAACCACAATCTAAATGTCGTAACCGTAATCCAAAAGCCAATTACAATTTCTGTAATTTCTCAGAAGAAAGTCCTAATGATAATCAATAAAAATTAAAAATCAAAATCCAGCCAAAATCGTAATAAAATCACTCTCACTGACGTTCAATAGAAGAATGAAAGGAAAATTTCCGTGGGAGGGTATCTCTAAGGCATGCAGGCATACACTTTTCACTTAACATAAAAATGTTACTAACTTTTGGACGGAAATAGATATTGTATAAGGAATTAAGAATAAGTTACTACACTCTCTTTGCACTTCATTCAATAACCATTCAAGAAGTTGCTAAAACAATATTCTTTCTTTAACTGGAATTTAAGTGCTAAGGAATTATAGATACTTTGTAAGACACTTACGACCGGGTGTAATATCCAAGTCCTCACTATATTTTAGTTAGTTAGGTTAATAAAAACACGTTATTATTAATCACATAAATCTCCGACCGGAGGTAATTTTGTAGAACTGTCGGTGTCATTACAAGTGACTTTCATTGCACATTTAATTAACTAATAAACTTTGAATGAAGAACAGATATTCTGGTTGTCACCCACATATTATTATTATTATACGTCACAAATTATTGCACACTGAATAAAAATGTGGCATTGACTTAATAGAGAATTATTTGACTTCTTTGAAAACCTTATTATATTCTGCATTCAGAAAAGGTTTTTTTATTTAATGAATTTTGAATTTTACTTTTTTCTAAATGAGCTTTTTTCAATATGTCTACTACTCAATAAATTCATAGGTACTACATATTTTCTGATGACTTTCCTTACTGAGCATTGAGTTGGGGATAGTTGCGCTTGACATCTTGAAGGCTATCGACAGAGAATGGCATTCCGTCCTTTTAGCCAAATGTCCGGCATTTGATCTTAACCAAACTCTTCTCATCTAGATTGGGAATTTCATTTCTGACCATTCCATACGTGTTACATTGGACAATCTCATCTCTTATAATATCAATGCCGTCGTGTCCTAGGGCTCTGTATTGTCCCCAACTCTGTTCTTACTTTTTTTCAACGACCGTTCTAATTCACAGTTTTGCAGATGACAGTACCCTTGATTTCGCGAACTCGTCCAAATCAGTTGTTGACTTACGTGGCAATGCCACTGATAATAATCGAGCATGCATGACCGGCTGACTTAACGATGACATCACTAAAATCTTCGCTTAGAGTAGGGCGAATCTCGTCGAGTTCAATGCATCCAAAATCCTAATTTCTCTTAAAAAAAAACCTCAAACCCCCCTCCACCTCAATTCGTCAATGGGGTGAGTATTTCAAACTCTCCTAACTTGAACATCTTAGGGATACAGCGTACAGGTATCTAACAATCTTAGTTGGACAGATCGCATCCTCGCTAGTGCAAACAATGCAATGAAATGTCTTGGCTTCTTACAATGATGCCAAAAATGCTTTAACCATTTAATCTAGCATTCACCTATAAGACTCGTATCAGACCCAGACTTGAATATAATTCCCACATCTGGGCAGGGGCTGGACGTACTACATTTTCCGCATTGGTCCAAAATAAGGCATTTAAGCTAAATGGTGATGAGGCGATTACCTCCAAAATCTTACGCTCTTTTATCGCTACTTTAATGGATATTGTTCCAACAAAATCTCTGGGGATTCGATATTTCGTTCTGGAGATATAAATCTTCAAAATCAACCACGGAGAAGCCTAAAGATGGTCGTTTGAAAACTTCAACCGCAGTGAAATTCCTTTCAATAAAGTGAAGTGTATCTGAAAAAACAACTATTAAGGATCTTGCCATGATTGGGAAAGTTCGGGAGGTTCCTTATGAGTTGAATGAAAATCAAAGTCTCGCTCGTTTGAAAATCTGACCTACATTGCCTTTGAGAAACAGAAATGATCCTTCCTTGAAAAAGTTTATTACCTGTGATGAAAAGCGGATCTTCTTAGATAATAGGAAACGAAGCGGAGATTGATTCAATAAAAATCAACCCACAAAATATGTCCTTATATGCTTTTTATACTAAAAATTATACCTTGCAATTGGTTATTTTTTCCTTCAACTAAGGCACCCAATTAGTTGGCCATACACGGGCGGAACTTATTCGCGAACCAGATCCGGCGGACGGATTCAGAATTCGTTCTGACGGATCTCTTCCGTTGGTCGCACTTACGTCTTCAGCTACTAACGAGCGAATCTGGTCCGGAGAACTGATCCGTGAAGGGTCAATTCTGGGGGAGATTGCTATAGTGTTGCCTCCTGTTGATGTTCACTTCCGTGAAAAGCAATCTTCGTTAGTCAAACGATATAGACCTATTCTTCTTCATGATAATGGAAGAACAGATACTTCACAAATTTTTGTATAGTAACTTTCAGTGATATTCTCTCTTTCCCTTCCTATTCCCCAGATATCTTCCCAAAAGATTTTCAACTTTTCAGAAGTTTGGAACCATTCTACAATTTCGGTCTCCAACACTTCTAAAAAACAAGATTTCTTCGAAGAGGGAAATTATTTTCGACTTTTCGAAAAAGGCAAATCAAGATTGAACGTATCACCGTAAGAGGTAATGGAAAGAAGTGTGAAATTGCACACTTCTTTTCATTAGCAAGTGCAAATTAGCATGTCACGGCCCGATATATAAAGAAGGTAATGGTGAGGCACAAACTATTTCTCCTTTATTTTTGAAATTCCTGCGAGCTAAGCGAAAATAGTAGCTAGCAGATTTATCTTTTCCAATTAGTCCCTGTACAAATTCCCATTATAGATGAGGTATGATATAGAAGAAGAGATAAAATTACTTTTGACAATGCTGCCTCTAAGGGATGCAAACACCCTTTTTCTAATGTTCTGGTCGAATTGAAAATTAGCTTTTCTAATGATGAAGTTGCACATATAGGCTCGGCCTTATTGCCGGGCACTTATTCACCTTGTAGGGCCGAAACGCTGCTTCCTTGACCCTCATAGCCCTCCTACAATCCTCAGTAAACCCTAAGTTCATATTTGGCCTAACATTTTTATAGCTATAGAGGATAAACGCATACATTCCGAACCAGATAATATTGGATACAGTCGGACCAGTTGATTTCCTTCAAAAATTCATTAAGCTCGGACCAATCAGCTCTGTTAAGATGCCATACTAATTTCTTGGTGGGAGTTGTAAAATTGAACTGAACTGAACTGTGAAGCAGTAGTCTGAATTGCCAAGAGGTGAGATGACTCCAACTGAGTACTTATCGGGATGAATGGATAAGAACAGATCCAGAAGCTTAGCGTTGTAACCCAAAACATCACTAATGCGTATGAGACAACTAACTAGCTGTTGTATATTAAAAGATTGGCTGAATAGCTCAACGTGTCCGCCTCCTAGACTTCTCTCTTCAGATAAAATCAGACCTAATGAAAAATATCGTCAAAACAGTGGATCATGATGGAGAAGGTTTTCACATCTACATCAATTTTTCCCAGAAATCTTCGAAGCAATAATAAAGGAGAGAATATTTATTGGTCCGCACATCAACAATTTATTTTATGATAAAGATTTTGAAGAAAGATTGAATCCGAAGGAAAAAAGAGCATGGAAGTCACTCGACACCGTTCGCAAAAATCTTTTGAGATACACGATTCAACACAACTACTAGAAGTTTGTATAGGACATGTTACCAGTATTTAAGAAGAGATGACGACACCAACAGCGGATCTGACTCACCATGAAACGTTCATATAAAAGAGTTATATTCAATGTCATTACATGTGGTCTTTTTACCTGTTCTTAGAAAATTATGCTGAGCTGATGGTTCCCCACAGGAAAAACCAAGAGTTAATATGACGTCGGGTTGCTGCTGAAATTGATTTTCTAGTAATAAGACGTAGCTTTCGGCAAATATTATAAAACACACTCCACGTAGTTTTCAGTGTCCAGTGATCGAAAACAAAAATAGTATAATTATTCTTAAAGTTGATATACACTGTTATTGATGGCAATCCAGAATTTTTGTTGTCTGTTTCACATTTGACTATTTAAAATTAAATTTTTATCAAAAATACCCGACCTTTTCTCCGAAACTTAATTTGATAAATTTGACACATAAGAAAAAATCTATCAACGTCAACGATGCAAAATACATTCAAAAATCTTGTCAAGAGGACTAAAGCAAAATTCCTTCAATCGCAAACTAGATGCATCACCATAGGCTCTAAAAACACCGTTTTGAGAATGTAGACTTTATTAAAACGAAATGATTATTTTTTGTCCTTGGAGAACTCGTGACTTAATCTACTATAATTTTTATATTTTTTGGAAATTAACCAACAAATTTACAGACATTCCTGTTCTTTTGAGGTATTTCCTAAGCTCAAGGGACAACTGTTCCTATCATTAACAATCCACCTATATTTCCAGTATTCTGGACACCGCCATATAAGAGACGGCACAGGACCCCCTACTCAAAAACCCAAAGCGCTCACATATTTTATTGCATGACCTACTCTTCCTAGTCAAAAGGCTTAAAGTACGTACGCATCTAGAAATTTCAATATCCAACAACACGATTCTATCTCTTCATAACAAATGAGTTCTCCAAACTATCACTGCGGGACACCAATCGGAAGTTCTACACAACTTCCTCTTTTGACGGGGTACGGTTGTTACAGAAATGAGTTATCCATTCATCAAGGATACCCTGCATTATAGATATTTACTCCCCTTTTACGTTTTTGACTATATTAGATTTCCTGCTTCGAATGCTTTCTTCCATGCAATTTATTCGTTCCTTGGGGCAATTTTTTATAAAAATTGTCTTGGACAACAGATCCAGTTTTTAATTTTAAATAATCCACGCCGGTGGCCGGACGGCCTGAGGAGGGTGGGGGATCGAATCCTGCACAGGACACGGCAATTTATTTGGGTACCAGTGGTTTAGGCAATTTTACTAAGAAGAATTGTACTTGCAAAGCCACTGGAATGTTGCACAGTAAAAACTTCACGCCAAAAATTTGGGGCTCATTTTCAACAATCTCCTTTTCCCTAATTTTTCTCCGCCTAACGCAATAACTTAAAAAAACACATTGTTGATTCATTCATCGACGGTCTTCCGCATACATTGTAATGCCAACCTCGTTCCTAACCAAGACTGCCCCCCTTCTTTTCTTCCCTCGCATGACTTCCCTCAATGTTTCCCTTTATTGCAGTAAGTGAGACTCACATCTACAGAAAATAAAAGCTCTAAAGTTTTATCCATTTTAAAAGGATTTAATCCTAGAGATTATTGTTCTATATACAAACTTCCTTTTCTTTCTACGGTGTTTGAGAATATCTGATCATCAATTACCAACTTTCCAATCAGATATTAATAATAATAAGTTCTTTTCAGTCTAAAATTCGTCCAAAACATAGCTACAACACTGCTTTGATCGAGGTTTCCGATGATATTTGTATAGCGCTTGATACCGACAGATTCACATTACTTGTTCTTCTAGATTTTTCTAAAGCTTTCGATAAAGTAAATCACAATTTTCTTCTAAATAAACTTTTCCAATTTTTTGGTTCTAGTGTGCAAAATTCTCTAGTCACAGGTAGTAAAAGATTTTCCTTGGCAAAAGGTCCTTAGACTTTCTTTCGATTAGTAGTGGTGTCCTCCAGGGATCCATCTTGGAACCGATGCTATTTTGTTTCTTCCGCATGTATAACGACGATCTTCAGTTAAACATATCTCGACCGCTTGGGTTACTAGAAGATGTTACTTCACACAGGGATCCATCATTGGCCTACAGACATTTTCTACCAAAAGCGCTCTGATATCTCTCTCAAATGTGTCCAAAATTCCCGTCAATCTCTTTTGATTCGCTAACCGAACTCAAAGCGGGTGTCTAGGGTCAGAATATGTTATTCGATTTGATCGTATCGACAATCGAATTTATGACGAAATTAATATAAATGGAATTTTGAACTTCTTTAGTTCAGGATTCCGCCATAAGTTCAGTCGTCGATACGATCGAAACGAATTCCACAATCTACCCCCTGAGCTGAATAAGTTGAAAATTCCAATTAGAATTTTTATATTGATTCTGCCATAAATTCGATCGTCGACCAAAACGAAGTACATAATCTGACCCTTTCCTTCAGGAAATACTTTACTCGATCTGAACTCGGGTTCATCCATAAGTCTCATATTAGATCCAAACTTTACTATAGTTTTCTTATTTGGGAAGGATCAGGATGTACTGCATTGACGATGAAACAAACAATCTGAGGTCAAAACTGTCGGGCACCTTTTAGTTGTTTCTTTAAATTAATAAAATTCTCAAAAGGGCAAAGGGCAAATTAAATACAACAACATACACTGAAAAAGAACACATGGCCACAATTCAAAAGAAACGATTCGTTTAATTCCATGTTGTTGGAAATAATATCTATTATAAGAAAATATAGAACGACGTAGGCACTTTAAGAACTTTAATATACAAATCAGATTTTAACACACCTGGCTTTAAGCCGTGAACTTCAATGAAATATTATTCTTTTTACTAAAACAGAAATTAAAAAATTGTATCAAAACTACTTGTCTGAGGTGGAGGACTCGGTTGTGATTGTCGATTCGATCACAATCGAACGTGCGATCGATCAAGATTTTCGTTTCCATTTTTCATGAGATCCCACGACTTTGTAAACCTAAATCGAATGGTATCACATTGTATTCATAGAATTAGTATACACTGTATTCGAACTTTTTATATCCCACACTATATAACTAATTAAAATGAATAAGAGGTTTTGGCCAACACTAAAGATACATCTTAAGTGGGGAAAATCATTACGATTGTTTGAAGAGTAGTACAAAAATACAAATATTTGTAACAATAACAAGAAAAGGAATGCGGAATTAATATCCGCCTACACTTACATTTACGTTGTTTTATTTCCAGTTCCAGTCTTTCATTTTGCAGGCACGTGCTTGAACGCTCGTGGCAATTTTTACCGAATTTTAATTGGATTGCTGTTCTAATATCGTGTGCGCGTTTATCACCGTTCCGTTAAAATAATTAATTAAATCTAAATTTCACTTTTCGTTGTATTAGCGTATATTTTTAACTACTCTTTAAGAGATAACTAGCTCCTGAATAAATTTAAAATTTTCCAAACTTCATTTTCCCTTCCTTTGCTGCACAGTTTCTTCCGTAATGAGTGAAAAACGTTTAGGAGATTCCGGAACAATCTCCACAAAGGAACGCTTTAGCACAATTATCTCCAAGCAGCTTCAGCCTAATGAACACCGAACAGGATAAAATTATCACTTTTAAGAATTAACTTCACTCATCACTCGGCTTATAAAAATTCACGGCATTTTAGGCTAAGAACAAATCCACTTTAAGTCTTAACTCAGGCAGGAGCACTTTAATACCCATTCCGGGGCCCAGATCCGGCAAAAATTAACGCGAAGCTTTGCTGTTTTGTGTGCCCGCGATATCTCCAGGCGGTGGAACCGAGCTTGTCCTGTGCTGGCACTGATTTTAAATGTGCACTTTATCAATTATATAACGTCTGGGACAGAACACGCACGCTCTTAGACTTCTCACTGGGAATAAACGGTTTTGCCAGCTCCGGTCAAGGTCAGACTGAACTAGTGCCAGCTGCCAATGCAAGATTCTACTGAGCTTTCCGAATGCAGCTAGGCTTCCAGCCAGAAAGGCGGACATTCATAAGCCAGCCGACGATAAGTCAATAAATACCCGGCAGAACCCTTTTGGGCTGGGAATTCTTGAGGCATTCCACCGGCGAGCGTTAATTAAAACTACAGAAATTAATAATTGAGGAATGTTTACTGTGACTCCCATTGCTGTCACTGTCGTCAAGGTCACTTCACCTAAAATGCTCGAGCTTCGATGATTGCCGCTGCCGTGGAAAGGAGCACCTTTCCACATCTTCCCAGGCCTGTTCTTTGCCTAATCGACCTGCATGTCATTTTTACCTAAAAGGTCATTCATTCGTGCCCCGCAGCCTATAGCTTGGAACTAACATTTACCCTACTCCAGTGTTTCTCAGTGATACTGACCTTGGCCAAGAATATCGATTGGCGCTTCGCTCCCCGTGTATCTAGAGGAAACGGCGCACTACGGTGTGCAACTAGTGTTAAACATTTGCCAAGAGCTTTTATGATGAGAGCTTTGAAGAATGCTTACACTACAGGTACTCACCTTTGTATTGAATCCCAAGAATGACAATTTCCTCGTCCGATTATCGTTATTCCTGCTATTGCTCATTATCACCTGATTGTTCACTTTAATACCTTCCTAGTAGAATCGCAGCAGTCACCTGGAAAAAAGTCAAAGATATTTTGAGAAACACTTGAGGTACAACACTTGAGGGTGTATGATAGGCGACAGGAAGAAAACAAGCAGAAACAGGATGAAAAGCTGAGAAAATATTTGCACTTTGTTGAAAGGCTTTGACTTCATTTGCATATCCTTAAATTTCGATTGCGGTGGAAGAATTAATTTTAATCTCAAGGAACACCATAAATTTTGAGAAGAAATAAATAAAAGGGAGGGGGGGGGGCGGAGGACTCTCACTTAAAGTAAGTAATTTTTTCGACCTATCAAATCTAGTTACAATTTTTTTTATTAAATTGCCTGTTAAATCACAAATATTGACTGAAAAGTTAAAAGGAATACAAAAATTATCAGCATTTTTTAGAAAGGAAATTGCATCTATTCCCAAAAGATACTGTTATTGTGTTTATTAATTAATTAACTTAATTAATTTAAGGACGCATCTGAAGCCATTTAAAACTGGTTCAGAACCCTGCTCAGGCTAGACCGCTCATACCCGCCTAAGTGGAGTCTGATCGCAAAGAACTGAGGGAGGGTTTGGATGGCACTTTAATGAAGCCCGAATAAGTGCAGGGCAGGGCATCGGGTCGGATGAAATTGGACCGATTCTCGGGTCTTAAAAATAATAATCGAACCATCAAAGCCTCGAAGCGATATTGGGGAATCGAGAGAGATTTCCCAAATTATGAGAGTTTAAAGATGGAAAGGAAAGAATGGAAATAAGTTCATTTAATTGGAAAAAATTGTCTTCCCGTAAAATTAAAAACAAATATTATTCCAGCCACAAAAGTTTTTTCACTCGTTCAATATCTTTCCGTGAAAAATGTATTTTTAAATGTGCCCATCATCTTCTGCTGGACTTATTTTTCATTTAGTCAGCCAGTGATTGTGGGCAGTACCTTTGTGTAAATTTTTATTTGTTTATTGGTCAGTTATATAATACATATAAACCAATTCTCAATAGATAATCTACAATAAAATTAGATTTAAGAAGTGAATATGTTTGAAAGAGAAAGTACACAAAAATAAAAAAAAGCAAAGAAAAATACTGTACTTCTGTGATGCTATTCACAACCTTGGCGGAAATGAAATTGCAGATTGTGGAAAAGGGGTTAGGAGGTTGAGAGGAAGTAACTGTGGCCTATAGTCGACAGGAAAAACTGGACATGGTAATCTGTGCCGCATCCCTACAGTTCAAGAAGGAGGCCCGAAACTTCACTGTTCTTCTAAGTCTTGCCAGTCTTGCCTCAAGGACGGAAAGATAAAAAAACGGCTCGATTCGCGGATGTCAAGCGTAGAGTAGAGATTGATTTACAATCCCCATCAAAATAGCGGTAAAAGGGCGTTAAGCTGAACCCACATGCATCCGGGAGATCATCAGTATACAAGTTGAAAACCAGAGGACCGATAATCGATCCCTGAGGAACGCCACGTATTAAGGGTAGGATCTCAGATATGCAACCTTTCACCTTCACCCGCTGAAGCCGATTGAACAAAAAAATTTCAGTTACAGAAATTGTTCTCAGATGGAAATGGAAATTAACGTCTAAGTCAGAAAGTAAATTTTGATGGTTAACTTTATCAAAAGCCTCAGAAAAATCCAAAAGAATATATACACAAGCATGATCTCTACCTAGAGCCCTGGAAATGGGCGGCAATGTACTCAATTGTAGTAGTGCGAATTTTGACATCTTCAATTAATCATGACCCAGTGTTTGCCTGATTTGCTTACTCGTATTACAATCCCTACTCAACCCATTGCCGTTGATAGAATGAATATTTCAAATTCACCAATATTACTTGTCATTTGAGTTGGCACAAATCTACAAAACTCACACTAAACTCAGTATAAAACATAACTTTTACACTCGGAAAAGGATAGAACGAACGGCGTTATCTGCGTTGGTCTTTCAATCGTGATAAACACAATTTGTAGATAACATTTGATTCCGAGATTCCTTCTTTGAACAGAAGAGTACCATTGTGAGCCAGTTTATAGTTTCTATTCTATTCCTCTTTCTTTCGATTCTGAACAGGGAATCTTTCATCGAAACGTAAATTAGCATTACACGAGCTCCTCATCTTTATAATCCCACTTCCTCTTTCTACAGCTCATGGGACAGTTTCTGAGATCTTGACTTCTTTGTATTAACATGTCTAGTGCCGTGGGGGGGTCACCGGTGACCCAAATTTAAAAGCTCTCTCTCTGAAAAAATGCATTTTAACACATAGTTCTCTCATGAAAGCTTTTATGTTAATTGTAGCATTCAACGTGTTAAAAAAATGTTCACTAAAGGTGAACATAATTCGTTAAAAATTATCATGAATGCCTTGGCCGTCTTTAGTAATCCATCTTTAATAATTGAAGCTTAAAATTTCCATAGCGAAATTCCACAAGAGCTGTGCTTTCCTCCACACTATAATTAAAATATACTCTTAAGTACAGTGCAATATAAAATCACATATGAAGAAAGAGAGCTATACTATCATAAAATGGAGAGCAATTATCTGAAATTGTTTATATACGTTTCTTCATTTATTTCATTCTGAACAAAAAATTTCAGTGCCGAACCAATTTAAATCAATGGCTCTACTCATGTACAAGCAGCAAACGTGTCTGCTACCTCCTTTTATTATTTATACACAAACTGCCCCAATCAGTTACGTGAATTAAACACCTGAGAGGAGCACAATAAAATTGATTAGGTGCTCCGTGAATAGTTCGAAACCTTCTCTATAGACAACTAGAAAATTGCAAAAACAGGGATAAGTGAATGTGAAATGAACTCACTGTTTCAGTTAACCTCCAGTCCAGCGTGTTGGTAAGGGTCAAGCCATAGTGACCTTAAAGTATTGTGAAAACAGTTCAAGTAGAACGGAATCGATGGAATATGTTATTAAAGCACTGACTCAACTTTTACATATGTATATACATAGATGTGTGGAAGAAGTTCTTGTTTCGTCTTGGAAATAAAAAGAATCAGAATTAGCAAAAAGTCAACGAAAACACACTATTAACCACGCAAAAACGGAACGACCACAAAGGCGGTGGGTAACGATACCAACAAGTAGCGAATGTAATTGAACTTTGTTGCTTTATCTGAAATCAAACAATTTCGTACTACAGAATTTACACGAATCACCTTTTAGGAACACCTGAACGCGTCCAGATAGGCATCTATTAACTAAACATTCGGATCGATTGTTTGCTCTTTGACAAATTTCTTGCACGTTTGTGAGTTAAAAGCTTATTACTTCTTCAGCTCATGGTCCCATCTGGCGACAGTTTACCGCCCCCATAGATAAAAACCTCTATTGATTGCACTGAACAACGATATGAAATCTTCAACGGACACAATTGCCTGATTTTAAATCTCAGCAGTTCAGTATGACTTTTTTTGGATATGTTTTTCCAGCTGTGCGGGAATTGTATGAAACTATTTTCCGCTCAATTACTCCTTTTGAAATAAAGTTAAATTTGTCTCTTATCAAATCTAGACATTCTGCGACGTAGCAGTTTAATTCAGAAGCAAGAATATTAATTGAATTCGGAATACAACCAGATGGGAGTACTGTCCACAGCATTTTACACACTGTAAGCGGATCAAACGAACTGTCTACACAAATCCACTGAAAATGTCATCAATTGCGATGATGAAGTATTCTATGTCATCAATTGCGATGATGAAGTATTCTATGTAGGAATATCTACTGATCCGGACTTTAAGACCGGTTGGCGCGTTGTAGTATATATTAATTAGTGAAAAGTGTTCATGCATCGCCACATAGTACTACCCGCATAAGCAGTAACAGCTGAGCATATGCTCTCACTGAATTTAGTCACATGCTTCAGATTAAAATCAATCAAAGTTATGGACCCTGTTGCCATCTTCGGACATGCTAAAGTCCTACAACGAAAACAATGGAAGACCTTTCTATTTGATTTTCCCTACTCCATTTGTGTAGAGGGCAATATAAATGATAAAATTGCTCTTAGATAGTAAATTTGAGAAGAAATCTGAAAGTATTACATCAAACAGTCTATCCGTAAATTTTGTTTACAAATCCCCTTTTCAACTGAAATAAATCATTTCCTGAATCTTTAATAACGATTACAACGCACAACCTCAATAAAAGAAATGTTGACAGTATAAATAAATGTTCTATGGCTTAAGGCCAGATTGCTGCCGCGGATTGAACCATGGCTCGACAGAAGGCACGGCGAGGTGAACTACTATCTCACGCAGTTCCTAAGCGGACACGGGTGCTTTCGGCACTACCTCCATAAGGTTGGCAGGGCTGACTCACCGGAGTGCCCGTATTGCGGGGATGGTAGGGATGACGCGGAGCATACGCTGTTTGCCTGCGGCCGGTGGGCGGATGGAAGAGCAGTTGTGGATTCGGTGCTGGGACGGCTATCACCGGACAGCATAGTGGGGCTTATGCTAGAGAGCGAGAGCCATTGGGGGCTAGTGGCCAGATTCGTGGAGGATACTATCCGCACGAAGAACCAGGAGGCCACAAGAAGCGCACCAGTGGGCAGCTAAATATGGGACCCAGCCCGAAGTAATGTGGAAAACGGTTCCGGGCTGGTGTTTCCTGGGGTTGGGAGGGAGGGG
>QYTT01085269.1:0-34357 GCA_006980735.1 Dasypogon diadema | reverse complement strand
TAATTGAATTCGGAATACAACCAGATGGGAGTACTGTCCACAGCATTTTACACACTGTAAGCGGATCAAACGAACTGTCTACACAAATCCACTGAAAATGTCATCAATTGCGATGATGAAGTATTCTATGTAGGAATATCTACTGATCCGGACTTTAAGACCGGTTGGCGCGTTGTAGTATATTAATTAGTGAAAAGTGTTCATGCATCGCCACATAGTACTACCCGCATAAGCAGTAACAGCTGAGCATATGCTCTCACTGAATTTAGTCACATGCTTCAGATTAAAATCAATCAAAGTTATGGGCCCTGTTACCATCTTCGGACATTGCTAGGAGCTCTTAAAGCGAAACAACGAAAACAAGGGAAGACCTTTCTATTTGATTTTCCCTATTCCATTTGTGTAGAGGGCAATATAAATGATAAAATTGCTCTTAGATAGTAAATTTGCGAAGAAATCTGGAAGTATTACATCAAACAGTCTATCCGTAAATTTTGTTTACAAATCCCCTTTTCAACTGAAATAAATCACTTCTTGAATCTTTAATAACGATTAACGATTACAACGCACAACCTCAATAAAAGAAATGTTGACAGTATAAATAAATGTTCCATGGCTGAAGGCAACAGAGTAAATCTCCAAAAAGGTCAACCTGTACTAGGTATATATTTTTTTTAAAGACGATAGACGACCATGGGATTGAAGTCAAAGCTCTGCTTAAGGGGGAACAACATGGTGACGACCAAAAAAAGGGTAATTTTCGGGTTTTCTTTTTTACTTATACAAACATAGCATGATTGTTACTAATAGGGGGTTGAAAAGAGCATACTTTGAGCTATTTTTACGAATTTTTTTATTCCGAAATTTTTAGTTTAGAATAGCGTGAGAGATGTCGTTGCATGGCGCTTCAAGAAAAACGCTCGTTCCTGGTTTTCCATGTAACTTTCTTTGTAGTGGTCTGAAAAACAAAAACAAAACGTTCTTTGAAAGCTTATTGGTGTAGCTTCAGTTAAGCGTGCCCGTTTAAAAAACAAAAAAACAAATAATTGTGGAAGTAGCAGATCTTTAAAGAAAATGTTCGAAAAATCGCTGAATTCTTTTTTTCGAAAGGGCCAAAAAAATAGTGAATTCCAATAGAAAAAATTGCCGACCGCTTAACTGAACAGAATTTTATGTTTTATGTTTTAAGTAGATCTAAGGAAAAAAACGGTTCGATTTTAATTGGCGGAGAAAACAGGAAAACCAGTTAAAAAAATGTCGTTTCGAGAAAAAACCCAACAAAGCGCTAAGTTAAAATCACGAGACATTATTCGTTACCATTACGAATGAACGAAAACTAATCTAAAAAAGCATCTTCAGTGTTGCCAATACAATAAAGGGCCAGTTTACAATTCAATTTAACCTTTTAAATAATATCCTTTCATAGAAATCATTTGTTTGCCGACAATGCATCATTCTGATAGATGGTTCGAACGATCGTTTTAGCCTCGGGCGCGTCAAGAGAAAATACGTTGTAACTTCGTCATTTTTGCGAATTTTTACATAATATTATTGGATAATATTCTATAAAGTGCATACTTTCGAATACTATAAAAAAAGAAAATCGGTTTTTCCCAAATTCCACCCTGTTAAATGAAATCGAATAAAACCATTTTCCTAGAGTGCACACGTTTGCCGTTTGCATTTCCCGCCCAAAGTTATTTACTGATATGAAAATCCAATGGAAAATATTTTATTAATACAACTGTTGCCATTAAAAATCAATACGCATATTTTTGGAAGATTATACTTACTACTGCAATAACAACGTAGTAAACCGACAAAATAATTATATACTTAACACTTTTAATGTTCGTCCGTCTGTGACGAAATAAACCAAGCCGAATTAAACTTGGTATCCTACAGCTATACCATGATAATATTTTATCAGTTTAAATATCTGCAGAAATTTCTTCATAAGTTAACCGTCATAGACGGGCAAAATTCCGGGAATGCGTTTTTGATTAGAATGTAAAAGTTACTGTCGGAAATTCCAGATTGGACGAAATTTCTCAAATTGGACCACTTTTTTGGAGCGTCTGCGACATTTCTTAGGGCCGCCGATTCCAATCCAAGTCTTCGTCTCTTTATAACAATTAGTGACATCAGATCGAGACGAGCATCAAGCAAGCTCGTCCCAATTGGCTTGCTTTGCTTGATTTTTCGTATTTCGTTCATCTTTTCATGGTTAAGCCATTCATAATTTGCATGATGTCAACTGAAAGATTATCTTGATCAAGTGTTATACAGACTAGCAAAGCTCCAACTTGTCTCTGTCTGACATCACAAATTGTTATTGTAACGAGATGAAGCCGAAGACGAAGACTTGAATTGGAATCGGCCCTTAGTAATTTGCGAATGTTACAATATTGAACGAATTTGTCAAATATCAAAGTTAATTTTAATCTATTACAACACTGAAATTACTTTTAACCTACTACAATTTTCATTTAGTCTAGAACACTAGAACAATCATAGAAAACCATCAAATTGCTGTGACCCATGGGTCATATAAGAGGAAAAAACCGCGCAAATTTGCGCGTCTCAGCACTTAATTTTATTGCTGATTTGCCTGTCCTGTGCAACTCATATGAACGTAAAATTCTGATTAAGACATACATATATGAAATATATGAAAAATAAAATTGGAAAGCAGAAAATATGTACATAGTAAAAATTGCAAAAAGGTGTGGGAAAGTCTGCGGCAATTTAGAAATAAGCTATAATGGTGTCTTTTTCTAAAAAAAACTAAATTGGGGCTATCATCGCAGTGTAAAAGCTGGAATCGCTGATTGCTGTTATCAATGACTGTTTTATGCTAGAAAGAAAAATTATTTTCTAACTTATTATATCGCCTCTCCCGTATATACAGCAGCTGTCATTATGAGAGGGGCAGTATCTTTTTTTCTTATTCTTATTTAAGGTATTGCCTAAGATCAGAGGACAACCCTTTGATCACACAGCACAGCTTAGGCGGAGGTAAATCAGAGAAGAGGAGATTGGGAAATTTTAAACTCACAAATGTTGCAAGTGAGCCACAATTTGTGGCAAGCCTCCTGTGCGAGGACCTAACCGTGCAAATGGCATTACATCTCGAAAATCATACTACTACCTTCCACAGGCGGAGATCAAAGCTATACTAGAAGTGAACTTCAAAACTTACATCCTGACAGACTGAAAATTGCGATCTGCACAGACAGTCAGAGGCTATTAAAGCCCTGACGAAACTTTTCGTTACCTGTTACCTGTACCCTAGTAAGCGATTGCAAACATGTTCTTTATGATCTGTCTCTAAAGAATGATTTAATTATTTTATGGGAGCTAGGCCACAGTGACATACATTGCAATGAGAAGGCGGATGAGTAGGCACGAGAAGGGATTGTATCTGACCTCTTACCCTCCCTCACCCACGGGGATGACAACTGAACTGCGTAATCCCGTTTGCCAGAACAACCAAGGAAATATAGGGCCCACCAAACGCCAGCTCAATATCAAAACTTCTCCGATTAAATACACAATCAGTAAAATTGCTACTTTCCATCCTGAAGGGACATGGCGTACAGGATCGTTGCTGAATCGATCGCCGACTGTAGGAGGCTCAGACGCCTAGGACACCACTTCTTTGATGAACTGCATGAAATAGTGGAACACCACTTCCTTGATGAACTGCATGAAAATAGGGGAAGATCGACCGGGTGGCTGAATTGTTGGCACTATCCGTTCCGCTTTTGACTATCCTCGGCTGAGGGCCGAAACACATTCAGAGCCGCAAGTACCAAGCCGCAGGTACCAAGCATCTGATACCGACACATGATACCAAAGCAAGCCACATTCAGGGTACCAAGCCGCAAGCATCATTCAATACTGACAACTTTAAAATATTTATTATTGAAAATTTATCAAAACATTTTAGATAAGTTTCAAGTTTTTACATTCCGTAGAATTTATATCATGCATGAAATTATTTTTCCTTACAAATTCAATTATCTTTTCCTCCATTTTAAATTCTTTTAATTTTGGCACCTAAAAAAATATAAAAATTTACATTTATTTTGTTGGCACCACTGTGATATCAGTACCAAAATTTAAAACTTTCTAAACTTGGGTAGCAAGCATCATTTGATACTGGTACCAAATGATGCTTGGTACCGCCATTGTGGAAGCTCTCATAAGCTTTCGTTGTTTGAAACTTGAATTTGATACCTGGTACTTGCGGCTTGGTAACTGCGGCTCTGAATGTGTTTCGGCTCTGAGTGAACAACAATGGGTCTAGCGGTGGCCTGAGTTCGCAGAACCCTACACTTCAACCAAAAAAAAAGAAATAGAAAAATTTTCCACAGTGACTGAGGTTGGTCCATAAATGGAGCGATCACTGGCCGCTAAAAAGGGTAGCAATCCCCGAATTAAAAATTGGCCCCGCACGAGACAGAGGATCAGTCATTTTGCGTGATAGACAACAGTGATTAGGACCCTACAAGATAAGCCAAGTTTATTGACTTCCTTGAGTTCTCTTTTTGGTGTACAATATCTTTTCCTATTAACCACAGAAATGATGAAACTCTACTTATCGAAATATTATCACACTTTACTCCCAATTTATTTTATATTCTTTCAACACTTTTACAATTTAATTTAACTAAAGGATCATGCATCCTTTACACTTTTTATTTATTTTCGAAAGTCATGTGTTCTGTGGAAACTTTTTCCAATGTGAATTAGACAGGTTTGTAGAAATGAGTAATTTTCTGTTAAAAGTCAATGCAATTGCTGTTGTTTATTTACATTTTCAAACAATGAAATTTACTTTTCTGATAATACTGAGACAGCGCAGAATTTCACTTCAAAAGCAATTTAAAGTTTTATAAACAATGCATCACCACTCTTGAACTTCTGCTACCCATTCGTTAAGATTTTTTATTTAGAACTCTCTTCAAATTTACTCTGCTGTGGAATTCTTTTTGTAAAATTCTTACACCTGCCAACCATTCTAATCTAATTTCAGTAAATTAGCAGGTAATTACTAGAACCTAATAAAATGGCAGACCTATTGAAAAGTTAAATTAGCATCAAAATTTACGCCAATAAATTCCATAGAAGCGATAATCAGTATTGGAAAATTTTTGCAAATAATATTTGCTAGCGTCTTAATCTATTTCTGGAATATGGTATAAGAGAACAGACAGAATCCTTTTGGAGAATGTGCACTATTGCGTTATTTATAGAGACGTAAAAAGAACCACAATGCTTTATGTACATATTTGCTAAATGGGGCTCAAACTAGTAATTGTGTCTGAGTAGTTGACAAATTTTTTTAGTAATTGATTTGCCAAATATTCTATTCTCGTGTTCCTTTGGAAAAACCCAAAGCGCAATTTAGATAAATAGAAGTCTAATTGGGAATTCAAACAATATTTATGGAAATCTTTCGACAAAGATAAGATCTAAAAAGTAAATTAAAATCTTAGACAATGATTTATAAAAATACAAAACTTGGAAATACGTCACATTTCATGTTTTCATGTTGTTACTGAAATTAGTGGTTGAAAAATTGACTTTGAAAAACTCTGCAAAATCTTACTAAATCCCTTAGTTCATCTACAATAAAATTTCTCCCAATTTATCATTAAAACGATATTCCTATTCTGATCTATACCCAAGTACTCATGCAAGAAGCTTTGTCCCTGTACCGTGAATATCCTTGTATTTATGCGGGAAGAGTTCCCCCAGGTAGTACGAAATTTTATTCCAGGTGCAAAACGTAGCATAAATGAAGCTATCGGCAGCTTAATAAAATATTAAATAATTGAATATAACATTAAATTTCATAAAATTTCATTTAATTAATTAGTCCATGAAAAAGCACCAGAGTTTATTATATAAACATAGCAGAAAAAGTCTGCGTTCACTCATCATTGAAAGATTTTTTTCAATAAAATCTTCGTTACAGCGTTATATTCATGACATTTTATTGTTTTTATATATACATCTCTAACTACTCTTACACTACTAACAAGATTTCTGTAGTGCATTCAGCCGTTCCAGGAATAACTGTAATTTTTCATTGAAAGGTCTGAAATAAAGGCAGAAAAAGTCTGCGTTCACTAAACTCTTTGAAGATTTACCGTTATTCTGACTAAAACTGTGTATCGATTGTACGCTTTTTCGTTAATATTTCTTCAGTTTAAGTCGAAAACGTAAGCAGTAAGTAGATTCCTGGCAGAATTTTTTAAAATATTACAAAGTGTGTTGAGCAATGGAAAATCGAATGTACAGATTCCTACGGTTCAAAATAACATGGATGAAATGTTCAGAAAGGGATCGTCCAATCCAAGTAGAAAGACCAAATGCTTTGAATATGGCTAAAAGAACAAACTCCTGGGCCCTTCTTCTTTTATCTATCATCCATAAGACATGACTTCCAAATGGTTCCCCATTTAACAGAGGCGCACAGAAAGGTTTCCAATATAAAAGACAAAGCAGAAAGAGCTTTCCATGTCCTTAGATTTCAGCTACGCATCAGCAGATTTTCAAGCAATAGAACGCTGCACACAGATGATTATCAACAAAGCCAGAAAGCTACGGAGATATACATTATATGCATACAGTCAATCAGTCACAGTCAATATGTGTAGGATATCCTGAATATCCTAAAATAACTAAAACAAAGCTACTTTGATGTGAATACCGAGGTAAGAGAATGTCGAGGCAAACGAGATTGCAGACTAATTTGATCTTGAACCAGATGTCGCTAAGTTGCTCGTAGCTCTGCTGGTCCAACGAGAGGCGCACCCTTCGACAAAGCGGGGGAAGCCCCGTCGAAAAATGCTATGCACACCGTCACCTGCACTAATAATGAAAGGCTAATCTACCGTCATAAGATCGTATTGTCCATACTAATTGTCTACTTGTTCAAATCAAATGTCGGCCTGTCCAAGTTAAATGTCGAACAACTTTTTTAAAAGATTCTTTTCTTTTCTTTTTCATTTCTTTTATAAGAGATTATTCTCTTGTCTCTTATCTTTGGAGCTGTTGAGTTGAAGGCTCATGAAATGTGCTCTCACCTGCAGTAGTGCATTTCTTAAAAACACTTTTAACTCGACTAAGTCGTAGGAGGCCCTTGGGGCGAAAACAGCGCTTTTACAAATGTACAGAAACTATAAAAGAAATTTTTAAATTTACCTAGATTATTAAAACTAAAATTTACAACTTTTCGCGCTCAAAGCTTTTAATTTTAATAATCTAGATAAATTTTACATTTACATTTTTTATAAGGTTAGAAAAAAAAATATTATTTTTCTCTTTTTAATACATTTATAAAAGCCTTGTTTTTAAGCTTTTTTATATTATTTTTTTTATTTAAACCTCAATTGTTAAAAGACGAGATGTGTGAAACCCAATTTGAATTTGGTACACTTCAGAGAGAGTTATGGAAGATATATGAACTTTTTGGTTTTTGCAGTCAAAAGGTTCAATTTCGACTACATATTCCGAGTTTATGATTCTCCAATAAAAACCCAATTGCTCTTCAATTTTTAATGAAGTTCTTGGTTAAATGCATGCTAATTTTGAAATAACATCATAAAGCACTTGAAAATTTCTCTGTACAACAATAAAAACATTAATCAGCTCCCCGAAATTTATAATGTTTACAACATTGTAGCGAATTTTACTACCAATTTCCCAGAAAATTTGTAAATGCTATTTTTAAGCTTATCTACAGAAAAATATGACACATTTTTTTATCATTGTCTGGTGCGCTTTAATTTATTTCGCATTACTTATCAGCACACTCGTATTAATCACTTTGATGCATAATTAATTAGGTGATAGGCAGCACGTGAATTCCGCGCTAATTTACATCGCTAAACAATCCATAAGTGTTTTTCAGTTTCACAAATCTATCAAATATGAGTAATGGATATTAGAACGAGACACACCTTCTTTACTGCAGCCAACGCTGTTCGAATAACAATTATTGGCTTATGGAAGCATGAAGTGACTTTCTTAATTAAATATTGTTCTGTTGATACTTATCTGTGGGAACAACTTCGAGCGACGAGGGTATTATGTACAATAATATTTACAATTGCCCCAACTGCTTAAAAGGAGTAGATAAGATGGGACCACCATCCTAAAATCGATATTCAAAGAAATGCAAATGAACACAGGGTTCTTGATGAATTCTAGGAAGACCCCATGGTAGAAAAAGACTATTTCCAATAGTCAATAGCTTTCATAGGTAACAAAGTGTTAGGCACTTTATCAAGATTTATGAATGGCACTTTAAGATGAAGATTTTAAGATATTCTAAAAAAGCTCCTTGGGTTTATGCAAAGAAAAAAGATGTCTAAATATAGAATCTTTTATATTTCACCTTAGCAGCATTTGATACTTTAGCGATATTCTATGAAAAAAAAACTGCTTATCAATTCAAACGAGACTGTCTTTAAATGAGTCCTATGGAAACATGCGAATTCGACACCAGAACCAAATGAAATCGTATAACTAGTGACGAATATGTAGGTGAATCCACGAGTCAGAATGGATAATTTTGTGATTTTTACATTTATGGATGAACGGAGTAATATTTACCCAATTCATTGATTTGTGGGCCAAAATCGTTGAGCCGGGCACGAAGTGCTACCACCTAACACGTGGTTGTACCTTTGTGTAACTACGTAACTGTTGCCGAAACTCTCTTACAGTTAATGAAATAATAACCAATAAATATTAATTACATTTAATGGTTCACTAGTAGAATATTCGCTAAAATTGTTTCATGATGCTTATAAATTTCGTTAGTGTCGTTTGTCACGAAAGGTTAAATTTTGAATGCAAAAATCGTTGTTGAAAATTATTTTCAGTCACGTAAAGGAATTTTCTACGATGAAAAATCAATTTCTCGATAAAAGAGAACGCAAATGCGTAGATCTACATTTTAGATAATTGCCTCAATTTCTAACTCAATGTTAAAAGTAATAAATGAAAAAATAAGAGAAAGAAAAAGAGAATAGAGAAAAATATTATTTATATAGGTGAAAAATAGAAAGAAGCTAATTATTGAGGTAAAAAACTAGAATCTTTTAATGTTTCCTAGTTTGCACCGAAGGGAACGAATATTTAAGGGACGAAGTTTCCAAATTCTGACACTGTGAATGAAGAAATTGCATGATCCAAGCAAACTATGAAACCTTGATGCCAAGAACCACTGAACGTGAGGTCAGGAACCGAATATTGTCCTTTAGATAAGTAGGACTCAAATTATTAAAAATCTTAAATAGCATGGCACATTGGCTGTATTTAAGATAATTACCGAATTTATATGCAAAAATTTGCCCAGAACAGCGATTTTCAATGTTTCTGAAACTACGACCCCCCTTAATTTGAAAAACTTTATTCGATCCCCTGATTTTAGGAACATTTATAATAATTAATATTTGTAATTCTTTTGAACAAATTAAGAAGGATGATTTTCGATACTTTTGCACTTTCTAGACAACTTTGAATCCTTTCCTACCTACCAAGACCGTTTTAGAAAATATAAAGGATGCTGGGATTATCTCTAATTTGGAAAATATAGATTCCATTGATATTGATGACTTAAATGTCTACTTTGTCAACAGTATTCCTGCATATCCACCAAGTAATAAATACTCTTCATCTGTGCTCAAAACTTGTTCTATTTCGGAAATATCACTCTGGATGAACTTTTCCTTGCGCTCAAATCGATTAAATCTAACGCCATTGGATTTGATGGTATTCATCTTCGCTTTATTGATCTTATACTCATCTTTATAATTAAACCCATGCTCCATATTTTTAATACGGCTACTACTACCACCTATACGTTCTCTTTGCATTGGAAACTGCAAAGGTTCTTCCAATCAAGAAAAAAGATAAGGTTTGTGGTTCACAGGACTTCACACCCACTAGCATTCTCCTTATACTTTCAAAGGTCTTAGAGCGTCTTCTCTATGATCAAATGAATTCTTTCTTTCTTCATGATTATATCCTTATTTCAAGGCATCAGGGAGGCTTTAGACAAGAACAAAAAACCGTCACCACACTTCTATCTCTTATTGAAAGAGACAAACCCATGAGCACACACAATTTTATCATTCGATCATGATATATTTTGATTGAGAAGATATTAAAGCAGTTTAATTTTTCCAGCTCTGCTGCAAAGTTGTTGCATTCCTATCTTACTGGTCGCAGTCGGGTCACTAATTCTAATTCTAACTACTCTAGGAGACCTGATGTTCGCTCTGGTGTGCCCCAAGGGTCCATACTTGGCCCGTTATTATTTCTCTTGTATATTAATTAATATATAATTATATTAATTCCCAGGGAACCAGAGCAAGATAATTAATATATATATATATTAATATATATAGCAAGATAATTAATAATATATATTGCTCTATGCGGACGATGTGCGTTTCACGGAACGTTACGCAATGCTATCTGTGAACTCTCACGTTACCTTAATGCATTCAACTTACTTTTAACATTTTAATCTGTTCCATTCCGTTACGTTGCGTGTTTATCTGTTTAAGTACTTAGACACACTGCAATGAAATTGAATAATTTCGTGGAAATTAATTTCAAAAATATCACGTTAGCTAGAGTTTCCATATGAAATCAAAGTAAAATTCGTGTCGAAATGGGTTCTTTGACTTTAAATTCACTTTAGTTTCATAAAAAAAAATTTCTACATGCTGACCCCGCGAAAAAGAGACTTCCAGACTTCTAAGGTATTAAAAAGCATTCACTCAATTAAAAAATTTAGTTTAACTTCAAAGGCATAAATATAATAAGAAATAATGTACACAGATGAGAGAAGTGCTTAAAAATCTAACGTAATTAAAAGTCAACTGATGTCACAAGAAATACTAAAGCAAATTTTTACAATATAAATCGTAATAAGTAGAGGAATTGACTTGTTAGCTTTGGATTCTAGATTTAAAAATATTTTGAAAATGGCTGCATTTTGGGGAATGCAATTTCAAAAATCATTAAAATTACCCTCAGTTATGATTGTATTGAAGACGTAAAGAAAAACTCGTAAAGAAAATGGTAGCATTTGTGAATATCATATTAAAAGTGGAACCAGGCTGCATTATCTAAGTCAACATGTTACGAAACAGAATTTAAAACATATTTAGAACACAGCGTTAAGAAGTATTGAAAGTAATTGTATCGAGGTGTTGGAACACAAATAAAATACCCTTTCCGCCAGCCATAAATCTAAAATCCAATCATAATAACCGCAACCAGTAAAACGGCTATTTTCAGGAGCTGGAAACATTAATAGCGAACGAGCAAGCTTATAAACCGCCTCTCATTTTTGTCATCTCTGGACATAAAAGACTAGAGCCCGTCGTTATAAATGCAATATAACATCTTACTGAAATTTTCAAGTTGAATTATGTCGTTTTAGGTGATACATTAATTTTCAAAGAAAATTCATTCTTTATAAAAGAAGACATATTGTCATCAAGAATTACTTACGACATAAAGAAAATTATGGGAGAAAGGACGGAAGGCAATAGGCGACAGCAACAACTACCGAACCTCACTTCATTCTGAGGACCGAATCTAACTCAAGAATTTCTGTACGTCACATTGCAAATTAAGCTGGAACAACGGCAAGTGTAAGGATCATAGAGACAATTTTGAAGGAGCTCTGAAATTTAAAATAGATTAAATTAAAGCGGAAGCGTAAATTACGAAGACAATACATAGTCGCTCAATTTCAGTTTACTCCCTAAGAGAACTGTAGAACCGTCATCTTTTTTAGACATGTCAAGCTTTTAATTATTAACAGAAAACAGGACGCGAAAAAGTATTTAAAATTACAAAGGTGTGAAATTTTAAAAGTTCTGAAGTTTAGAGAATATCTCTTGGATTCTTCAACAGATCAAAGCAAATATTCATTCGGGGAAAATTGTTGGGAACTGATTTGATAGCCATCATACAACAAATAGGAAGCAACAATTTCGTTCAACAGATTTAAATATAATTTAAAATGCCTGGGGACAAATTTCCAGGGCACAAAACAATTTTATAACAGAAATACTTTAACCAAAGCAATAAGAGTGTTGTGAAATAAAATCCTGCAAAATTACTTCAAATAATTGTATGATTCATCAACCAATAGAATCTTTGAAACGTTTAGTGGTTATATGGGAAAGATGCGCATTATTAAGTAAAATACTATTCAGAAAAGTAATACAGAATATAGAGAAATGATAGAAAAGAAAACAAAACAAAACATAACAACTTACAATGAATTGGAAAATTTTTAAGAAACATCAAGAAGATAAATTCATTACAGTTTGACTTCAAATACCAGTAACAAATCCAAACCTAAGTAAGATATTAGCCATAGTTAACCAGTTTATTTTAATCGCTTTTTACACCTTATTCTATATTTAACATCCATACAATTCTTAAAGATTCGTAAATTGTTGGAGGACAGACAAATAACAAAGCTTTAAAGTTGTTCTAACTAATTTTTAAATATTAGCGATGACTTTAGATTTATGCCCATTAAATGGATTTTGCGAAAGATGACTGTACAAAATTCTTCGTACATCTTATTGCAATTACTTACAGAGAAGTATTATTTAACCTCAAATTAAAAATAAATTAACGATCATAACAGAGCGCTATGTTTGAGTTTTTCTACATTTCACTACTTGAAAAATGTACTGAAAAAAATTGATGTTATAATTTTTATTACAATTCTCAAATATTTTTCATTATTTTCACAGAAATAATGTTCTAAGAAGCCTACTTAATAATTAAATTACACCAATTTAGACTGTCTCAATCAGTAAAGAAAGAAAATTATAATATAATATTAATTTATTAGCCTTCAATCATGGAATTTAAGACTTTATAGTTGTATGGAAAGCTACAAATAAAACAGTAGAGGAAATATTGAGTATACTAAAAGACTTTTCATGTTTAATAGAAAAACATTTGTTGTCTGGTTTGCGTCAAAAAAATCTGATATTCGAAAGCCAATGGATTCAGTCATATAGGTATTTTGATTCTGCTCCATTTCTCTAAAGCATATGACGTATTAGCCAACATATAATGATTACGAAACTTCGAAGAAACTAATTTATTGCATAATTGTTGTTAGCTTGTTAAAATTGGAAATAATTTGTCAAATTTACTACCTGTACAGCTTGAAGTCGCTCAGGAGTCAATTCTTGGACCCATGCATAATCTTTCTAATATCGTGAATAATGTGCATCTACACTTAACTGGACCATCGGAATGATTGATGAAAGCATTAAACGAACTGTTTATAATCTAGCTAAAATTTGCGACTGGTATATTATCCATCACCTACTTACAAATAAACCCCGCCCCCGAAAATAGCCCTATTTAGGTATAAAATATTCCCATGAAATGTTGCGATCACATTAAAGGCTTGCTAATATTTATGGTGATTTGAGAAGATTATGACTAGCTGCCGATGTTACCTCCTTTAAATCTTCGTTTAAGGGCCGATCCTAGTTTTGCTTTATGGGATTCTTAGAAGCAGTATCACATAACATATAACAGCATCAAAAATAGACGATCATTCGGTTGACAGGTTGCAGGATTCAATTTTTATTTGAAATCAAATTCTACATCATTATACACTTTACAGCTTAAGGATTATCTGTCCAAAATTTCGAAATATTGACTTTTTCGGATTTTACACCATTTAGAAAAAATCCAAATTATCAAGAAAATTTATCTTTTCTTTCATGACCAAAAAATAAAATAAACAAGACATCAAAAACCAGTCCAAATGATCCCTAAATTAGGCTCTGTAATACCAGTATGCAAAATTTGAAGAGAATTGAATGATTTCTATGGACTGAAGACTATCAACGCAGTTGAAAAATATTGTTTTGAGAAAAATGCGTTTAAAGTTTAAAGTTACAATTTCTCTACGAAAAATCAAAGTTTTTATCGTGTAAAGCAGTGCCGCCTATAGGAATTTCTTTTGAACCTGAAGCACAGGAACCTACAGAAATCAACGGTGATATTAAAAATGCCTGCTTCAAAAGAGGGTACCACAAAAAAATGGGAACTCATCTGAAGCCTTTATTAATATGATAACTGATTATATACAAAAAGAAATAAGTGCTTTGAAACTACAGTGTGTGAAGGATCAACTAACTGACAAATCCAACCTTTTTCAGGTTTCAAAACAGATATCCAGATATCTAATGTGATGTAATGGAGACGATTGTAAACTAATTTTATTCATGTCGATATATATCACTCATAAGTTCAAAACAAAATCAAATCTCCGGTTATGCTGTCTAATATTTGATCCTTTCGGCTTCTGTAATTCTGAGCACAATACCAAACCTATTTAAAGCTGTCAAATTTTGCGAAATTAACTACATTAGGACCTCTGAAGGACTATGTGGTTTTACACCATCTTTACTATAGTGTGTCTTCAGATACAGACTGTCTATGTGTATTGCATCTACAAAAAACTTAAGAAGGCTTTAAGTAAGGTGTTTAGACACTATTAAAATCGTTCTGAACGATTTTAAGTACAAATACATCATAAACAAATTCTAAAACGATAGCTTTCATTCAACCCATTAAGTTTGTTGTCTAAAAGGAAGTAATAGTAGCAAGAATTTCAGGCATTATATTCAAAGGCAAATATTATCAGATTTAGGTCTTGCATTCCAAATTTAAATTTTTGCAAATCAATTCCACCCGTTTACAAACCAAATTAGCCCTTCTGCAAATTGAATTTTCTACAAAAATATTATATTTTTTTTAAGCCTTTATTTTAAAAAGCCAAATTAAATGCCCATTAATATTGAAGAAATTCAAAATTTTATTTACTACAAAGAATGTAAGTCGAAATATCGAAAATAAAATTCATTTAATTAAAAATCAATAACTACACAATCTATAAAGCAAAAAAATCCCTAATGACAAAATAAAGAGTGTTGAAATAAAACACATAATTTCGACATATATATAAATGCTAGCTTAGATTGGTCGCATCTCTTATCGCACTCCTTCCTCATCCAATCGAATGCTCTTTTGCAGGCAATAAAAAGAACAAACTTCTAGAGGAAAATAAAACCAATTACAGGGATTTTTTTTCATTACAGATTCTGATTTTTTTATTGGCATTATATTTTCTTAGAGACTTTGTCATTATGCAATTAATTTTTTTTGGAAATTTTGGCATTAAGAATTTCTATAATAATTAGCAATTGTTTAGGTCTATCTAATCTTTATATATATATATATCCTTTTCTTATTTAGACATTGCATTACTGACGTATACATAACTTCGTTACTTTCTTCTTTTTTAACGCGTTTTTGGGTTATTTTACGAGTGCCATTTAATGCAGACCGAAAAATCTCCCAAATGGCCTGACCCTGGTCGTACTCTAGACACCAAAAATATTGTGCAGAAATGCCCTTTAATATAAATATAGTATGTATTATGGAAGTTGTAATAATTTACGAAAATTCGATTTTAAAAGCTTTCTACAAAAAACCGACTGATCGTAGAGAAAATATCTGGAAGACAGAAAATATCTGGAATTTTTAGAAGAGTTGAGAGCTCTACTCGTAAATCCAGATCCAAATCACACAGAATATCAGGGCCTTTGCTGTAAAGATCTGAACCTCAGTTTTAAAAATTGAAGAAGTTGCCCAGAAGTGTAAATCCTCACGATTGAAAGCGTTGGTATTCGTTAAGCAATAGGTTTCGCGCTATACCTATAAGGTAGATTTTTTTATTAGCAGTTCCATATTACCTAGGGCTAGGATTGTCTTATGAAAAGTTCGAATGACAGCAAGTAGCAAAAGAATCGCTAGCCGCAAAGTGGAAAGCAACTGGGAATATTTACAAGAGAGGACGGGCTCGTAATTACTGCTTCCCCAGCAGCAATGTGATTGAAAGGTGATTAAAACCCGGCGTGTATTAATATAGGCAATAAATATAATTAATAAAAAACAAACTTTAGAATATACTGAATATCCAAGGTTTATAGATATTTAAAATTAATTCGCGGTAGTAATTATAAAATATTTACGATTGATTTTTATCACTTCGTAATTTGTATTTTTAGGACCAAAACCTACATTCAAAAGTAGTTTCAATCTCTTTCAACTTAATAAAATTTTGTAAAGTCGCAGTTTAGTGAAAATTTCTCAATTTACACAGAATTTTACAAATGCCTTACTATGTTTGTGTTGTTGACATTAATAAAAATAATAACCTGTAATTTTTTTGAACAAAATCGTTCCTATTATTTTATGACTTATTTCAATAGGAAGACAAAGAAAAGTAGAATAGTAAAGAAACTTTTTACTCCAAAAAACTAAAACCCGAAATATAAAAATTCTAGTGCCTACAACGACCAATCTGAAAGATAGTATATTGCAAAGTTACAAAACCAATGTTGGTATAAATAGGTTGCGTAACTTGCAAAAGTTACTTTTACTCCTAAAAGTATATCTTAAAAAAAAAATCAATTATTTTCGTGGTTATGGATTTTTCAAAATATAAAACAATATGCATAATCTACTGAAAAATAATGGTTGCAAGTTTCACAACCAGCCTCATATCGTATTTTTATTTATCATTATTTGTACAAATAAAAAAGAAAAAAAATTGTCTGCGAGCTTCAGGTATATTCCAGGTGAAATACTGCGATTAAAAGATCGTTATCTTGCTAAATTCTAAAATATCGCAGATAAACAAACAACTCGTTCCGTTTTACGAATCAATTTTCGAACTAAAATTAGTCACTTCCTGGTTCCTGCACAGTCGACACTTCTCTGAGGGCATATTATGCAAATTAATCTATAATTAGCAAATGCGCAATGCAATTGTCTTGAATACTGAAAACGTTTGCTTCGAATGGGAAGTAAAACCAATCAAACGGAGCAGCGGAAACTAATTTAAAGTGAAAAGTGTAAAAGTGATTTAAAAAGCTTTTTATCAATATGCAACTGAATTCTGTGATGCAAAAAATGCATTCGAACCAAATATGCCAACTTACTAGAAAAGTTCAAAGAGAGTAATGGCACGTTCATCTCCTTTTAAGGTATTGCCTGAGCTCAGCTGTTGTTGTCCAAGAGAGGTGCAGGACGCATGCCACGTCGGGCTCTCAGATAAAGGAGCATCGGACATGCTTAGCAGGAGATTTGTCAGAGCACAATTGAATGTGGTTTTAATTCAAGAAACATGGCTTCTACAAGGCCATATTAGAGGCACTGCACTGAATCAAGATAAGGTGGTCTATGATATTGGATGCGATATTTCACATCGTGAGACTTATAAGTTGTAGCTTTAATTGAGATGCCGACAGCCGAAAGCTCACAAGAAATAGCAATTGCCTCCGATTCAGATCAACACTTTCAACACTATAATTCGTTATTAGATCTTGGATCTTACCTTATGTAGTCTTTCTCTGATGTATTCAATGCAAAATTGTCATGTTCAAAAACTCAAGCCAAAAATGATCCTTTGATCATACTTAGCTATAGTAAGACCAATGGTCATTTATGCTGCGTTATTATGGAAGCCCAAAAGGTCACAAAATAGAGCGCAAATGGGCCTACAAAAAATTCAGAAATTAGCCTGTCTAGGAGTTACGGGTGCAATGAAAACCTGGCCCACTGCAGCCTTGGAAGCTCGGTTCAACCTTCTTCCCATAGATTCCCATGTAAAAAATGAGGCAGCACTCAGTGCGCGCAGTGTTGCAGAAGTGGCCACATGAAAATCTTCGATGAATTTCAAGAGGTCTTTCCGGCCACCACACTGGTTTGTGATATATAATCCTGTATGGTCAAATGAGAAACCTACACAATAAACACTTTTTTAAGGAACAACTAACCAAACTGTTCCCGTATTTAGAAAAGTGAACAAACCTTCTAAGGTTAAAAACAAGCCTAATTTTCCTGGAGCAGTTAAAATCTACACGTGGAAATAATAGACAACCTTGGGTAAATAGGGCAAGAGCAGAGATTTTATCGAGAAGTATGCGAACATTCACGGATACTAAGCCGACTGAGAGATGACGCAACCCACCATAAATCCTGCTCATCATCTTATCTTATGCGATGGTAGTGATTCATATACTCACTAAGAAGAACTCTAAGATTTCTTACTCGATCAGAATAAGAAATAGTTAGATTGTTTGGGACGAAGCGGTGAAAACAGAAAAGTTGCACGACGGCAAAAGGCAATGCACTGTGATTTATAGAGGTTAAGCTGCAAATCAGTTATATGTTCCGCCAAACCAATTTCCGAGGTCTGTCAGGGTATACCATTACATCACCATCGAAAAACAAAGGACCAAGAATCGATCCCTGAGGAACACAACGTATAAAACGCAAAACCTCAAAAGTGCAATCTTTCTTTACTGAAATCTATTGGACAAAAAATTTTCAATTACAGAAATCACTGTTCGGGTTCGCCATGAATTGAACGAACCACTAAGATTTAGTCATTTGAAAATGTGATCTTCATTAGCTTTAAGAAACGAACGAAAATGATCCTTTCTTGAAAAGTATCATTATCTGTAATGAAAAGTGAATTTTCGTCGATCACATGAAATGAAACGGAGAGTAGATCGAAAAAAACCAAGCTCCATGATAACTCCCTAAACGTTTTTCACACCCATAGAAAATTGTGCTTGCTGCATTCTGGTTTTCCGAGGGTACAATTAATTATTTACTTCCTGCAATCAAGAAAAACCACTGGTTTGGAATGTTACTGTTCCGTAGTAGACCTAATGTGCCAAAAACTTCTAAACCGTAGTGTGCGGCCGGCCTAAAAACCAACCTCTATGGCCGGCCGCACACTACGGATTTACCCGATCGTTCCAAGAAAAATAGTGTAAATCTGAAGTATGTGAGAAAAATCTCTCGTTTAAGTCTGGAACGAAGAATTTCTAGTTAGTGTTGAAATTTTACCCGAATCGTTCAAATCTGGAGTAAAAAGACCGAAGTGTGTGGGACCTGCATGCCACGTCCTTACAGTTTTGTCATTGGTTTCTACCAACAAAAAAGCCCAATCGATTTTTTTTATCATGTAAAACTGAAAACAGAGTCCGTAGTATGTGAGCAGTATCGGGAGTAGATTTGAAAACTTCTCCGACTTGAACGACCGGGTAAATCTAAAGCAAAAGTCCGTGGTGTTTGGCTGACTTATTAATCAATCGATGTGGACCCATTCAGGTTCGGGATCCTCCCTTACGTTTCCTATTCCCCAGATACCTCTTCAACAGATTTTCAAATTTTCAAGAGTTTAGAATCATTGCTCCGGCAGAAAATGTTCCGAGACAGAGGCTTCGAAGAATTTATCGCTTCTAAAAACCAAAGCTTCTTCGATATTTTTTCATTAGACCATTAAAATAAAAATATACTATCATATATAACAAGAAGCCTAATAAAAATCCACCCTTAGGATTCGAGAATATGGCACTGTTCATATTTGTAATTACGCCCAGCTGTGTAAATAGTAAAAAATACTCCAAAGTATCTGAATCACCAGCAAATTTTATTTTCTTCGATCTTATTTTGTACATGGCTCGTTCATTAATTTGCAAATAAATTCCATTTAACTTCGCCTATTGTGTGTTTCACACACCTCAGATACCTTGCCTTATATTATTATCCAGGCCTCAATGTCTGTTGTGAAAGGTGCAATGACAACGAGCGGAAAAACAAATGTAGAAAAGATTCAAAAAATTAGAGTACAACACCATTTACTCGAAGTATTCCAACAAGTAAAAATCGCAAGTCCTTAAGATTTTTTCAAGGTTTACACTATCTCGTGCTTGAGATCGTTAGCGTTTTAAAAGAAATTTTGTTGGTAACCTAGAAACTATTGCAGTCACCGAGATACAGGTACGCCTTGAGGACAAAACTCAAGCTGTATCACTATGTAGTGTAATCGTCGCAGTTGTCATTCATTTTAATTCAGATACGAGCATAAGGTTTGCAGCACTAGAAGGAATTGCCGTGCCAGCAAAAATGGAAGCAGTCCGTCTTCCGCTGTTTTGGATAAAAGTGCTCTCTGCTATTAGATACCTATCAGTAATAGCGATTTCACAGCAATTAATCTTCGTAGATTTCAGCAAGTTCAACGCACATTAAAGAAAGCGGATATTTTTCAGAAGAAATCCGTAAAATGACTTTCACGAAATATTAAGTATCTGCGAGAAACGCGAACAACAGATGCGGCTTTGCTAAATCGCGAACAAATCAACGTGCCAATGTATACTTACTTTAGATATTTTGTAAAAGAATCTGCACGTACCCTTTCCCGGTATTTTGATTAACAATTCGCTAGATACAATGAATGATTGCTGCACACAAAAAAAATCAGTACAGATAAGAAGTCTCCTCACATTTACGAGAACTTGGTTTCTTTTTTCACTTCTTGTTCATTTTTTCACACATAACTTGAGGGCACAGAAGTCAACGATCGTCGCAACAAAATGCTGAAAACACGCGTCCGAACTTCTAAGCTCGCGAAAGAAAACTGAATAGGAATATCAAGTCGAAACGAAAACTGAATCTGATTCTGAATGAATGGAAATGGAGATCGCATGCCGGTGAGCCAGATCGGCACCGGAGGCTACACCACATGTGTTCATGGCACCCATGTGCATGTGGAGAAATCTTATTAGAGAGCACACGCTATTCTACCACTCTTAGCCAAGAACCAAACCGAGTTGTAAGTGATCGATCGACGATAATAGTGAACGATCGATAAGAATACGCGAAATAAATATAAAGTCGACTTCACATGTTTCAAGCATAATTAAAGTACCTACTACTTCGTAATTAACATAGAATAAGATCATAATAAAGATAGATAGTTCTCTTCACTGAGTTGCTATTCTAGGCACTATCGCGATCTAGACTATCATAATACAAAAACAATGAAGCGATCCTCATTTCACTTTCTTCTGAATAGCGAGGCACCCGCTTAACCATTTTAAGAGCTATAGTGAATGCTTTAATTACGCTGGATTGGATCCCACCATTACTGATCGCTGAACCTTTTGTTTTTATAAATAAATCCAGCATAAGATGCTCCACTTTTATTGACAAAACCAATCAAGCATGAAGAAAGTTCATCCACCGGCAGTTAATTACAGGGTGATCCACGCTTGGTGCGGCATATTTATCTATAGAAAGGAAAAAAAGCAGCTATGTTGAACATGAAAATACATTTTATTGAAACTTGTTGTCTAAATGTTGATACAGGATTGTTCACGATGATGATGACGGCCTTGATCTTTAAGTAGAACTGAACGTAAGTCTTTGCGATCACATGAGTCAAGAAGTTGGCAATGGTATACCTGATAAGGGCTACAGTAGCGATGCTTATAAATGTTTTTTTTAGCAACCCCACGCACGTATTACAGTAATCTAGGGAATCCACGTGGAGGAGCTGGGACCAACTGTATGAAGATCGGAACCAGGGAGTATTTAAGCCATATTTTTGGTTTCAGTTGGCTCTTTTTCCCCTGAGTAAGTTGCCACGATCAACTAAAGTTGGTTTATCACTAAGTGAAATTGCCATATCTAGAAGGTTGCTATTTATGTATTTATGTATCATTGAGAATGGTTTTATTGTTTTTCAAAATATTCCCCACGATGATCGATACACTCTTGCATACGTTTGAAAGAATTTTCAGAGCACTTTATCAATTTCGGATTGAGGTATCTTCAAGACATGCATCAACCACTTACTCTGGCATCGAAAATCGTTGACCACGTAGGTTATTCTTCATGTACGGGAACAAAAAGAAGTCATTGGGTGCCAAATGACAATGCGAGCTGTCATAATGAATAATGATCCTAGGTCGCTGGTTGTTTTTTCTTATTTTTTCAAAGACTTTTGGCAAACAAATAGTTGTGTACTATTCAGAACTGGCGACCATTTGCTTCGAAATGCTTCTTGGGCTTCTTTTTGTTGGGTTTGGCTCATCTTGGAAGACCGATACAGTCCACTTCTGTTTATTTTCGGGCTCATCCGCATTGATCCAAGATTCGTTACCTGTGTAGATATTATACACGACTTTTGTCGCACCACGATCATATCTTTTGAGCACTTTCTTGCACAAATCGACGCAACCTTTTTTTGAACGATTGTCAAATTATGCGGAATACAACGCGAACAATTCTTTTTCATGTAAAATCTTGTGTATGCTTGTCATACTAATGCCTAGGGATGCCTCAAGGGGTATGTCACATGACGAACGACGTTATTAGTTCGCGCACAGCATCGATGTTTTCTGGCACAACAACCGATTTTGGACGACCTTCTTCTAGTTCGTCTGTGAGCAAACAACGCCAAAAGCCGAAGTGAGTTGATCGATGCATTGTTGTTGATATAATTCACGTCGAAAGTCGTAGTACATCATCGCATAAAAATTCACACGAGTTAATTCCGTTTTTTGAATGAGATAAAATTTCCAAGTCGCTGTAAACAAAACATTCTGAGTATGTATACCTTCAAAAATGTCTGTATTGGCAGTTATGGCCAGCGCCGAAGCTAGACTGCCACAGATTAATAGATTAATAGAGATAGAATTAAAAATAGGTGATAAGAGAAAATAAGTTTCACCTCTTCCACCTGGAACATCTCTAATGTCATACCTATCCCTAAAAATCCTTTCCAAACTTGTATTAGCGATGTTCTTCTCATCAGCCTGTCGTGTTTCTTTCCAAGGTTCTAGAGAAAGTTTCCCGAGTGATCAGACGAAAACTAATAAACGAAAACGAAAGACTTTTTAGGTACTCATCTGGGTCCATAAAAGAATGATCTTCCAACTGTTGGGGGGACGTATTTATCAAACAGATTTGCAATACTATTTATAAACTGAACCTTAACGTCAATGGATCAAAGGACAGGCATTTCATTCTAAAAAGAGTGAGCAGTCCTTCATCCATGGCTGCTAATGCGATTAAAATCATGGTAAGAGATAAGTTTCCGATGCGAGTTTCAAACAAATTCAACGTTATATGATACGAACAACAGATCGTGATCGAATGAACTGGGGAAACTAAATTGATTACTGAAAGAGCACCTGAGGGTCGGATACAAGGAAGAGCTCTGGTAATGAAGGACTGAAAGCATTGAAAATAGTTGGAACCTTAGTTAACAAAGAAACTGTTTCCGATCAACAAATTAACGCTAAAGTCACCAGCGATGATTACATTAGAATACCATTAGAATAACTAATGGTTGCCCTTAGTTTTCGAATGTGATTGTCTTGTTACCGAACGTGACTTACTGTACTATCGATATCAAAGGAGTAGATCTGAGGAGAATTGTAATAACTACAAGGTTTCCCGAAATAAAATCAATTCAGCCATTCGCTCGTCCAAATGTAGGTTCCATATTTCAAAGGTAAATCTTAATCTGTCCTCCAGAAAGTTATGGGGTCATTGGCATAAACTCGACGTCCATGAACATGACTCTTCCAATTGTGATCTTGATCCAGGTGATCTTAACCAGTTCTTTACTTCTGCTCAGCGTGACACTAATATTGCACATCAAAGTGCTGACATCGACAGACTAGTAGACCACAGAAATACCTGTAATATGACTTGCTTTTCATTTAGGTGTGTTGTTGTACGTATGGTTTAAGAAGCAATTCAGGGTATAAAGCCATCTTCAACTGGGCCGGACGGCATTTCGCCTAGATTTGTTAAAATTATTTTATTTTTTATCTGTAATGTCCTGGGGCACGTATGTAACGCATGCTTGACAACTTTTCAGTTTCCTATGCTTTGGAAAATGATCGTGTGGCTATATTTGTTCTGCTCGATCTCAGCAAGACATTTGACTCCGATAAATCATGACAGATTACTCAATAAATTACGATGTTATTTAAATTTCTTACCATCAGCTACCGGCATGATGAAAGACTTTTTGTCCAGTCGTTATCAACATGTGAAAATGCAGGATGCATTTTCAGCTCCCTCTGCTGTGTAGTCCCGCAAGGCTCCATTCTTGGGCCTCTACTATTTGTATACAAATAACCTTTCCATAAATTTTCAAGATGCTGCTATTCACTTGCATGCTGATTATATTCAACTGTATTTAGATAGACCACTTGACTTAACAGAGGATTGTGTTTGTCGCTTAAACAGCGATTTCAAAATAACAGAGGACGGGGTTTTTAGGAATCACAGCCAAGTCAACGTGTCTCTCAATATCAAAAAACTGACTTAGATTCATCTAGTTTGCCTCCTGTTTTGTTAATTGGTGTAGTCATTCCTAACGCTAAATAAACTAAGAATTTGGGAATCGAGTTGAACAATACTTTGCCATGCTGTAATCATGTAAGTAATGTGATTGGGAAAATTTCTCTTGTACTGTCTCATTTTATACAGGGAAGTCTCATTTTTGCCAAGTTGGACTCTGTATGTCTAAAAAAGTTGACTGCGGCCTTCAACGAATCAGTCCAATTTATATTTGCTCTACCTAAATCTTCCCACGACACATCTATCTCAATGCGTCGCCGTAATCTGATGTTGCCTAATTTCAATACGCAATTTGTTGAGCGATCTTACTTTATGCGGACTATACGGAAATGGAACTCCCTGCCAATCTTCAGCGAGCTGGTTCCGCGGCTGTGTTCGATAGACTTTTGGTCTCTACTCCATTTCTCTAAGTTGCGCACTATTGTTTTTGTTACACGATTGTATCACGCTCGCTCGACTTAGCATTGTTAATTTTAAGTTTTTGCTATTAGACTTTAGTATTATAGTAGCCTTTTCCTTTTTCATCGTTTTACTGTTAGACTTCTGCACTGTCGTCGTTCGTTGGTATGTATACGCGTTTAATCAAAACCTAATTTCGTATTGATTCGTGTAATTATCCAATTTATATTGTAGTTTTGTAAGATTTAAATCTTTTGTACTTATCAGTAAATAAAGATTATGATTATGATATATGCCCCTCTTAAAACGACGTAAAACAATTTCAGAGATCCAAACAAGAAGCACGCAATCATTCTAAACCTAAACCCATCCAATACGTAAATCATCTCATCTCCACCCACTCCATCAACGCCATCGTTTTTATAATTCCTTTTTTAGCCTGTCCGCGATTGCCATATTTTTAAAACGATTTTGGCTTTCTGAAGCTGTTGTCAGCTGTTCCCTTCGATCTCTATGTGTCGCGTAATCCAACAAAGTGTTACCTCCTTTTTCGAGACGTATTCATTGAGTTTTTATATATATTATATATATATAGACAGGGATGAATTCACTTCCATCCGATCCATGCATCTGCCTCTCTTAAGTAGTCCAACGCAAAAACCAGAGCTAATATTGCTGCCTAGTAAACTGACGAATATCTCCTCAGACTGGTAAACTGAGGTGTATCTCCCCAAGCTATATACATGCATACATATACATACATTAAAATTCAGTGGAGATTCTGTTTTCCTTGCGTTGATAGTGAAACCCTGCTCCTCACACGACCCTTCTCCCACTATTATATACATATATATTATTAGCGGTAGTGGACACTAAAGTACCTCAATGATGTTTTTCTTGAAAAAAATCTTTACTCACAAAAAAAAAAATTGTCCAAAAAATCCGATTTTTCCAATGTAAGTAAGTCAGTTTTGCATCTCGAGGGGATAGAGGGGCGGCCGAGCATTCAATTGAAAGGTAGTAGAGTCTACTCTTGAATATATATACGATTCAACTGTATCGAAATAAATTAGGCTATTCTAAAGAAATTTATAAAGTTTAAAAATATATTACATATGGTGTTTTTATGTGTGAATATGATACATATTAGCTTTTTACAAAAACACACTTTTTCTTCCCACAGAAAATTATTAAATTTATGGAAAAAATACCATCTTCCATGTTGTTTTATTCAGACAGCAATCACTCAAAAATAACGATTTCTGGATTCGTTTGCCTATTAAACGATTTTTACTTTTCTTTGGCGCGAAATCCGAAATACAATCCCAATAATGTTTCTCTTTATTCAAGTGTTGTATTCTTGGGAAAAAATGTATTGCGTTTTATGATAATTAAATACGTAACTTAACGATTTACACTGCACATCTATATTGAAATTTTGACTTGGGACCAGGAGTATAAACATAAACATTCGACACTTCTATTCGATACCGAAGGGAAAGTACCGATATTAATAAAAGTATCGAAAGCGCGGTATCGATACATTTTATACGAGTATCGAAACAAAAATACTAATATGAGTAATGTATCGGTTTCGATACCAAATCCCTACTCTTGAATAAAGGCTTAGTCGGGTGCACAGATAACAAATTACAGTGTGAACCCTAAAAACACGCCCAGAACTTTGAAAGGCCCGATATCTCTAAAGCCCTTAGGAATTCATTATAATTTTTTGTTTGGGTTGATTTACCCTATCAACTAATGAAGTATCGTTACTTTACTACCCACTTTACTAATGTGCTTTATTTTGATGATGCCTTTAAAGAGTTAAATGAGAGTGAAAATAAGACAAATGTTTTCTAATTTTAAGTGGAAGGAAAAATCATTAAAAGTAGTTAAACTGCATGACTACATTTGTAACAGAATACCTACTTAACAATTAATGAAATCTATACAAAAATATTTTATTATTACACACCTGCATGGAAAATTTTTCCAAACATGTCTTTTACCCAACATATTGTGCTGCCCTTTAACCATTGGAATGCCACAACGAGCATAATTAGAATTCAATAAATACGACTGTAGGCTAATAGTTAAATAATAAACCCAAGAAAGACGTCATCGTCGTAAGTGGTAATTTTCCAATTACTCCGCTAAACAGCAGCAACAATAGCGCAGACAACAAGAGAGTATGGGATGCGGCACAGCATTCAATAAAAATGATAAATCATTCATGAATTGTTTTCAATGAGATCTATAATTTACGATTTTATAAGCAAATAATTGTAAGTTGCCTCAAGCTTTTGTGTCTTAAAAGTGTTTAATGATTTCGTGATTATAAAGACATTAGCTTTTTACGCTTTATTTATTGTGGGAGTAATTTAAGAAATGACATTTAAAAATTAGCAAAATTCAAGTCGGATCTAATTTGGTGGCAAAAAGTCACCTCCTCGCATTTAAAGAACTCTGTCTCTTCAGGGATGAGATATCGCAATAAAAAGTAGCAAAAAGATACAATGAGTACAAAATCCTGTAAAGCTGTTAATTATTGAAAATTACTTCAAATTCCATAAGAAGTTCCTAATTCAGCTTCTCAATTCAGTAATTCTGTCCGTAAAAGCATTTCACCCAAATTTGAGTTATTATTGCAATTGGACCATTCTCATTGACTAAAATTGTCTCTTCTTTAATTTCCCTCCGCTTTATCTTATCGAAATTTTTGAAATGTGTCATCTCTTGATTAATTATTTTGTCACATAATTTTATTTAAAATGCCGTAATATTTTTTCAGTTTTTATAAATTTTCAATTTCTGTAAATAGCCTAGGCCTACTTAAAAACACATGAACATGAACAATGTCAGCATAGAGATGATTTTAAATTTCCGAGATTACATTTGCCAGATCATTAATACATAAACTAAACAAAATTGGTCCAAGCATAGAGCCCTGAGGAGGAGTGAACGCTTTTTCTCTGAGTTTAGCCCAGCGATACCTCGCCAGAGAGCTGTAGACTGTAAAGTGTTTATTGCTCGCAGTACAAAATAAGAAAGATGGAAGGTGTCAGTCGAGACATCGATGGGTAAAAATTCGTGAAAAAGCGTTTTCCACTGTCTGCCTAAAAAGCTGAACAGCCTTTCTGTTACTACTTAGTCTCTACTTACATGCTAAACATTTATTAGTGCCTTACAAGATAGTCTTTGATAAACTTGTTAGCAGATAACAACAATGAGAATCCGACTGGCAACTGTTTTAAATTGCTGGGATGATTAGTAGAATCAAAGCCCTTGCTAACATCGGATAATACGAACATACTAATGTGGTCGCTGTCCAGGGCTCTATACAGGCTGTCCGCTAATTAATCGAATACGAAAAATTTATTCAAGCTCAAAGTAGAAAAATATAAATTTTGTGTTACCAGAAATTTCACATGACAAAAAATTCACATTGGCCACAAAATTCACATTTTTCAAATTATTAAATTTTTGAATAACTTTTCAACAACAAAACCGAACGGGACAGATAAGGTACTGTTGGGAAGTCACAAGCGCGGTCGTCTTTCAAATGAATCCTTGGTCGTTATCCTGTGATGTTCCTGTGAGGAGTTAAAACGATTTTACAGGGTGCACCTTCGTCAAAGGAATCAGCTGGTATACCCCGCATATCGATTAATTACCGAGGCGCCCTATATACGAGTATATCGTAATGATGATTCGTAACACCGCAGATTCACAGTTATTAAAGGGAAGAAACCCCAATTGCCACTTTAACAGAAAACTTTGGCAAAAAAAGTTAAAAAGACTAATTGGGCGAGTCACTTGATTCAGAGGCTGATAACTTATTTAGAATAATAAAGTGTGGAACGAAAGTAAATGAGCAAAACTCATTCCTGAATAATTCCAATGTTGAGTCTTACTAAAATTGTCAGGCATTGTTTTCACATCGTAATAGTTAGTAAAACGCTTACTTGCAAGTTTGTCTTCACCGTGAAAACGTCGGAACAAGAAGCGTTACGTAAACGGCTTTATGAAATGTTCGGAGTTCGGATGGGTAAGATATTATAAAAAGAAAATAGTGAAACATTTTTTAAACGAAAATATTGGACTGTCGACAATTTGCGATAAACAGGTCTATTATTGAATCCGTTCGAAACGGAGACGAAAAAGCTTTTATAAGCTTACTTTCTTCAAAAAATCTCCGAAAAGTTTTACATGGTTTGCAAAGTCTCATCTCAGTATCCTTTGATAACAATATTCTTTTCCGAATAAGGTGTCAAAATAATCACGCAAACAATTCTTTCCGGGCTAAATTTCACATTTTTAGCGGAAAGATTATTCAATATCAAAGGTAACTATGACAAGATTTTGAAAATTCCAAATATATTCCCTAAGGTTTTCTGAGAATAAAATATAATTTAAAAAAATCCTAAAAAATACACTTTTAGCACGCACTAAAACTTTTTAGTCTTAAAATAACTTTAACATGTTTATTACTGATTCAGAATACATTTAAAGTTCGCTTAGTTAGCATTTTTAACAGTTTCGCTGGGCATTTCATTGGCTCTATACTGCCTCATGTACAGATTTGACTGTATTCTTTTTTCTCTGTCTGTCTCACTCAATTTCGCTTTTTTCTTTGTGCTTTTGTTTTTCCTTTTCTAATCGTCATTTTCTTTGCGTTGCTGTTTCCAATAGTTTAAGTTTTCTTGTTTTGTTTGTATTCATTTTATTCCCATGAGTAGCGGACAATTCAACGGTCGATCCTCCCAGTGGACCGAGTAAGGGGACAAGGCTAATTACAACAGGGTTGCGCCCGGTGCCCTGAGGTGACGTTCGCGATATGACAATTTTTACCACCCTCATACCATTCAGCTCTTAGCACGTTTCTCATCGTGGCTCGGGTGGGATCTCACAGCATTAAATGAACTTTAGCACTTTTTGCTTCTTGGCTCCATCATCAGATTCCTCTTCACCCATTTTACCTTTCGGTTTCGTTATAGATAAGAAAATTTTGTCCACCATCTTGGGGTGTCCGCCACATTGAATTTAGAGTGACGTCATTTTATTTTTCGTATTCATCTCAGCAATCCCTTTCATTTAATACCCATATCATGATGATAGATAAGAAAATTTTTTCCACCATCTTGGGGCGTCCGCCATATTGGATTTAGAATGACATCACTTAGCTAACCATGCATTGTCATTCAAACTAAACGTGTGTGCAAAATTTCAGCTCAATCGGAAACCAGGAAGTGGTTGAAATTTAACTTCCAAAATTTTCTTACATAGTTACAGGTGAAGCTAATAAAAGCGTATTAAAAAAGGCTTTTAAAAGCTTTTTCGTCTCCGTTTCGAACAGATTCAATAATAGACCTGATAATTAAATGGTTGGAGGAATGGTTGGAATAATAGAAAGAAAACAGGACGCCTATCAAAATTGACATCGCAAGAGATGAAACAGTTACCAGTCTTATCGCGGTAATCGTTCCGAACGGGAAAAGTCCCGAAACCCGAAAAACAAGGAATTCGGAACGGATACGACAATAAGTCTGAATAATTTTGTGCATTTTTCGAACACCACTATTGTTCGAAATTACAAAAAAACACCAGAAATGATTGAAAATACCAAAATATTCAGAAAAACAATTTGTTAATATTCCCCGAGAGTTACTTCATCTTACTCCGGCAAAATTGTTGGTTGTGAACGACAAAAAGTGCATACTTTACTTTTTCTTGCACAACTGTAACCCTTTAAGCATCAGTAAACCCGATCGCGCTCCTGTACGCAAATGCGAAAGTGCCAGAAGAGCTATCGCGCTGCTTTGAAATTTGTCTCAATAAAGGCCACTCTACATTCAGGACTTCGACTCCGACAGTAGCTTCTAACAAAGCTAATTTTGTATCTCCTTCCACATAATGGACTTTGATTTTGCCTTCGACTTAGGTATACACTTGGACTTCCGAAAATTTAGGAACTGAAAAATCAGAAAGAAAAACTTAAAAGAGATGACGGCAGCGCATTTCGTTGGTAGAATTTATGGGAAGTAGATTATTCCCAAAACCGGATATAGTCTTAGAGGCAAATTCCAACAAATTTGTTGTAGTAGATCTGCCTGAAGCAAAACCATGCTGATGAGTCGAAAGAATATCCCTACATCACGGAGATATCTGAGAAAGAACTATAGACTCGAAAAGTTTAGGAATGCAAGATAATTTTCCTATTGGTCTGTAATTAGAAATCTCGTTCCTATTACCTTTTTTGCGAATGGGTATAATGAAGGAATTCTTAGCTTAGAAAAATACCCACCATTAAGACACTTCTGGAAAAGACTCCGAAGAGGAACAGCCAAGGCGTCCGAGCATGATTTAATCACCGCGGGGGGAACCCCATCAGGTCCCGAGGTGAAATCAAAGGCAAGTTCGTCGATGTGAGCAGTAATAATTTCATCGGAAATGAACGGAGATATACCAGCCGCACATGGATGGCCGTTAATGTGCGTGTTAAGTTATCAATATTTGGTTCAAAATCAGAAAGTTGAAACGAGCTCTTAAAGAACGCAGCAAATATATTGCAAATCTCACTCGTGACGTTGCTAGATCGCCCATCGAAGGACATAGATATAGGATTATTATCGACCTTCTTCTTAATGTTGACGAATTTAAAGAAAGTGTCTGGATCACTATATATTTTATCACGCATATTAGCAATATACTCTTCGTAGAGAGCGGAGGAGTATGCTTTGAACTCATCATAGCACGCTGTAAAATTCCCGTGGTCCGATGGGGCCCCAGTCCTGAGAAATGCCTTCCAAAGCTTATTCTTCCTGTTCCTCAGAGATCTCAGTTCTCTGTTGAACCATGGAGGTGAGGCCGAGGACAGTTTCTGGCGCTCAAAAGGAACACAGAAGGCAAAAATCTCGAAAATCTTAACGTAAAAAATTTCAACATCAGCATTGACGTCACTATTAGAGAGTAAGGCCTCAAAATCTATAGAGGCAAATCTATTCGACAGGTCAGCAAAGTTGGCCTTTTTAAAGTTAAAAAAGAAACCTGCTTCATCGTTCTTGCTTATATTTTCGGTTTCATAGCAAACCAATATCCAATATGAGAAGAGGAGGCTGATATCAATCGATAGTTGACAGAATAGTTGAACTAGGTTCAACGATTGTATTACTTGATTCAGAGGAAAAAACAAGATCCAAGTGCCTACCCACAATATTTCCAACGTTGCTCACTTGATGCAGGCCCAAGGAAGCTAGCGCATCTAGGAATAGAGATTCCCTAGAAGAAAGGTCATTAATGGGAAGGTAGTCATCGTCATCGTCATTATATACTCATTCGACATTGGGTAAGTTAAAGTCGCCAAGAAGAATAATGTCGTCTGTAGATTTCATCATATCCGAGATATGATTTAAATAAAGTATTAAGATGTCAAAAGGGCTCTGTCCATTGTCGTCAATACAACTGAAGAAGTTAAGAGAAATATAGCAGCATAGGAGATATAAGTTTTGTCTAGAAAAAGAAATCCTAAGAGCGACAAGCTCTACGTCAAGATTGTCCGAGTAAGCAGGAGGGGGCAGAGAGCTACAATCCAGGTGGGTCTTAAATGCAATCAGCACACCACCACCCCGCGCATCAGAGCCAATGTATCTGTCTCTGCGTAAAACTTAATAGGACTGGTCAATAACTTCGGCATCATAAAACCCGTGATGCAGCCAGGTTTCAGTGAAGGCAATAACATCAAAATTGCCTGAAAGGGACGACTGTAAAACGTCATTCGTTTTAGTTCTTAACCCCCTTATATTTTGGTAGTAAAGAGAAAGCGTACCTAGTTATTTGGACCCTGCTCAGCGGATCGCGCGCGGCCACCCCGGGGCCCATCGAATCGCCGCGGTCTTCCCCGCGAAAGAATTTCTAAAAGAATACATCAAAATTGATTTTAACCCAGACAGCGCTGGAACTTTGATATATTATAGAGGACTGAAAAATAAGGGACAAGTTTTTCTTATCTGCTATGAAAGTGCTCAGGGAAGTAAAAGGAGCGCAAAAGTGACAAAACCATTTTGTTATTTCTCACCCGCTATGGTCAGAATTTCCAAAATTCGAACTGCATAGCAAACATTCCAGACTAGAAGGCGAACATTAGATTTACTAAATAGAACTGTGCGAGTACTTGGAATGATTTTAGTTGCGCAAAAAGAGAAATTTGTTTTTGCAACTACTTTTCGAATAAATAACCTGTAAAACGGGGGACTATGTAGAATATATTCTAAACACAGTTTTCCATTGTTGAACTCATTTATTTGAAACTAAATTACAAATTCAAAGCTGAAACTGACCTCTTTCCAATCAAACTTAGACCAGAAGAGAACAAAATGAACATTGTGCCTTTAACTTCTACATTTCATTTCATTTCATTTTCAGCTTAATCAATTCTAAGGTGTTAGCTACAAACATATCGAACATAAAAGAGAAACGCTCCACAAGTGTCATTTGTTGTTTTCTAATCAAGGCAAGCTCTAAACATCACAGAAGTTGACTAATCATTTTTGGATTTTCATAAAGCCACTTAATTTGTAAAAAAATAACATATGAATTTTTTTCTTTCACTGTTTTATACTTATAGACACTAAAGGCGTTGCTCTTTCATTTCTGATACGCAATCTATATTTCTGACTCTTGCAAATATTCCTAAGAAGGCAAGAATCAATGTGAGCTCGTTCTGTTTCCAAGGTGCTCTACTATTTTATTTAGAAAGCTTAAAAACAAAAATCTCACTAATAAGAGAGGCTCAGGAAAAGAATCCTTTAAGTGAGAATTTTATTTAGTCCGCCCATAACCGTTAATGATAAAAATGATATTTTGTCCTTATCAAGTCTTTTTACGTGCTCTTCTAGCAACAGTCCCTTTTCGTTTGAGCAACAGTTATGATAAAAACTGCCACAAATTAGTAAAAAAGTTTTTATTTCGTTTCATATGCCGAGAGCTTGTATTGCACCATAAGTTAGATTTACTAACCTCTGACAGTCTAGTCACAACCAAAATTTTGACTATTTTTCGTTTGAAAGAAAGTGCTAGAAATTACAGCAATTTAATAAGTCCGGGACCAGCCTTTCGTATAATACCTTTAAATAAAATACATAGAAAATGCACAAAATGTAATAAATATGCACAAGGTAAAATCGTATGTCAGAAAATAAATATGAATACGTATAAATGGTTAAAGATTACATCCTTGAGTGTGCAGCAGCATATCTTACTTTGTCTAATTTCATTTGATGAGTATTATAAAAGATCTTTTTTTGTCTCTTTTGATTAATACGAACGAGGTTGCCACGTTCTTAAAAGTTAGCGAGTAATTTTCTAAATACTTTTAACAAGTAACAGATTATAACGGTGGCAGGGCCCACAGAGTTGCAGTTTTGTCCGCCGATGTAGATAAGAATGAAAAGTCAGTTGGATGCCATCGACCCGATATTACTTTGTCTGCATGCTGTGCCACCACAACTGATGGAAGTGGAAGTGTTAAATCTCCTTGTAAATCTGTTAACACTAGTTTGTTATCGTAACCCGCTGTTAATAAGTAATAAGCTGACGGTGAAAACCGGATAGATCTATGGAGAGA
>QYTT01085268.1:20485-32438 GCA_006980735.1 Dasypogon diadema | reverse complement strand
ATTTAGAGAACAAAAAAAAATTTGTTAGCATTTTTAGAAATATCGTTCAAATTCATAGATCATCTAAAATTCATTTATGTTGTTTTATTTATAGACTAAATTTGAGGTCAATGCAAATTTTGGAAATTTCGTTTAGATTTTTTTAGGTAAGGACTACTCGAAATTTACATTTAGACCAATAACATACATAAAGCAATTGGTCGAAATGGGGAAGTCGTTCCTATAGGATGAATATGAATGCAATTGGCGCTGATGGCATTAACCCGCGTTTCTTAAAACTTTTGTTCTCTTTACATGTACCAGACATTGGTCATATCGTAAATCAGTGCCTAGTTATGTCATATTTTCCTTGTGTGTGAAAATTGGCTATTGTAATATCTCTGCCTAAAAAAACCTACATGCACTAATGTTTCGGATCTGCGACCTGGTAAGGTTTTGTAAAAGGTAATGTCCTCTCAAATCCAAGATTATCTAATGCACAATAAGTTACTTTCTTCTTTTCAGTCTGGTTACCGTCCTAGTGATAGTTGTGAAACGGCATTGCTTAAAGTGACATCTGATTTGCGTAGGGAGCTGTATTTGGGTCGTATTGGCTTTCTCCTTCTTCTCGACTTTTGACAGTGCTGTCCACAAGATTGTGCTTGAAAAATTACACGATGCCTCTTTTCGAATGGTCGCCACCAGCTGGTTAAAATTGTTACGGATAACATCAGGTTCCTTGCCGTTGCTAAGTGGAGTTCCACAAGGATCTATTCTTGGCCCACTGCTTTTCAGTTTATACATCAATGATCTTCCTTTATCAATCTGTTTCGCCAAAGCTCATCTGTATGCGGATGATGTTCAATTGTATTTTTCTGTACATCCGAACCAGATTGCATGCGGTACACAGAAACTTAATCAGAATCTCTGTAGGATTAATGAGTGGTCAAGGGAAAATCAACTGTTGCTGAATCCAGTAAGATCACAGTGTATTGCCTTTTATCGGTCGCCTCATATCTTGGTGCGAAATATTATTAAATAATACCGTTCTAGCATATGAAAACAAGGTTTCTAACATTGCTGGGATGCACGATGGATACTTATTTAAGGCACAGGATATTATTACTTTTTTTTATAAATTAATTACAACTAAAAAACCGGCCTATTTATATGAGGCATTCACCTACTTGAGGTCCACACGTGGTAGGCAGTTTTTGATTCTTCGATGTAGAACAACACAACAGCATGTGAATTTTCGTTCTTTGTTCAGGCTCCGCGTTTGTGGAATTGTCTTCCTCAGTCCGTCCGGGGTGCTTCCACTGTTGATGAGTTTCAACGTTTGCTGTTAGACCATAATATATAACATTATAACATTTAGGGATGAGAATACTAGTGGTTACTTTTCAATCGAAAGAGAAACACGAGACATAACACAAGAATAGTAAATATTAATTATTAAGGCAAGTCTGACTACATCAGCTGCAGCATTAACCTTGATGGATTTGAATAATAAATAATGTTGGTATTCACTCAACGTTTAAAGTGAAAGTCGTTATCTGTATGAAGAAATTGTAAACATTTACTAACCTAATCGGAGTGGCCCTATTACCCTGTGATGTATCTAAGGGTAATAATTCTCAATTTGGACCAAATTTCAAGTCTTCACCTTAAATTACGTTTGGTGAATTTTGAAGGTTTAAATGATTTGAAGTCACATAAAATATCTGAATGACATAGATGTTCATTCAATGGGGATACAAATCAAAAAGTAGAACAAGGAGTTATGTAATCCCTTCTGTCTGCAGAAAAATTAGAACTGGTGCAGAGAGGACTGTAGTCCCAAAGGTACATTATTACGTACCTGTGATTTGCGTAGGATCGATTTTTTTTTCCACATCATGCACACAAAATGCAGCAAATAATGCTACAGCGTCCAAGAGATTTGTTCAAAATTCGAATCCATAGAAAATACGTCAGAACACTAGAAAACTAAAAACCCAGAAACGTGATAAAAATTTTCAAACTGAAGAAATTTACCATTGCTTTTCTGTATTTTCGGACCATAAGAAAGCAATTCTCCTCTGTTGCATTTTGTGCTCATCTTTAAAAGTTGCACGATGCACTGATCTTTGAATCCTGGCGGTTCCTCAACTGCACAAGGACAAGATTCATGTTTGTTTTGAATTACACACCCCTCTACCCATCCTCTGGTATCGCTAAGCTTGAAATATTCAAGAATCTGTCTTATCGCTGCTGTTGGGAATTCACACTATAAGCTTTAAGCGAGAATAAGAATTTAAAGAAGCCTCGTACAGAAAATCTTTGGGGTGCTCCACAAATTATTTGTTTTATGGAAAATCGATTTGCTCCCATAAAAAATAATTCTTCTGAGAGATATTTCATGCAGCTTGCAATATCTATAAATTTTTACTCCAGATGTTTATTACGAGCTTTTGAGGAAAGTTTGAGGGAGGAAAAATAAAATATTGATTCAGTCTAAGATGACATGCTGTTTCAATCCTGCGGAAAATGAAAGGATACTTGAGAAGTCATTTGTGTAAAGTTGTCAAGTAAAATGCTTGAGTTCTATTTTGTTGCTTTTTAAGAACAAGAATACGCTATTAAGCATTAATGGCTCCAGAAAACCCTCAAAAGAAAAGTTTCTCCGTCTTAGAAAGAAAATGGTTCATTGTACTATTCTTACTTGTGTTGTTTTTTCATTAATGTTGTATATGCATGGCCATAAAAACGGAATACAATACCCGCAATGGAGGTGGATAAAATGGTGCTAAGTGTAAGGTGGATTAAGCTCCATGAAACCCTCATATTTTTTCCCTATTCTGAGGGAACACACCTTCATAAAAAAAACAAAAATCTGAATTTTATCAGATTAAGTGAGACAATCTAGTCCAGTCCGCAGATCCGCAGGGAATTTACATAGAACTTAACTAATGACACTCTTAATCGGATAATAAAGTTTGTGAGATTTCAGAACGCACCCTAAAATAAATCATTCTATGGTTATAAAATTTCTAGAATTATACTTTATAATTTTTATGATATAAAAAAAACTCAAAGCTGAAGTTTTGATATCTACTCAATTTCCTACTTTTTTATCAGTATTCAGGAAATAATCTTATCAAACCCAACTCCCCAGCGGGTCCAGTCATTTAATTGAAAATTTTTCATGACCCTCTTTTCTCTGTACGGAAATAATTTTTAAAACAGTTTCCTAGACAATAATGGACGTGTTCAAAAGGGTTTTGATTGATTTCTTAAAGGATGAAATTTTGAAGGAGAACAAAGGGATGAAACTAATGGATTCTTGTGTTATTGGGACCATTTCTGCAAACCTTCCTCCAATGTTTTAGAACTTTTGAAATAATTTGAATATTTTTCAAGAATATAGGATATTTAGGCAGAGTGTAATTCTTTAGTTTATTTGTAATACCATAGCGCATAGTTTGTTTATTTATAAAATAGCAGGTCAGGCCAGTCTAGAGAGCAGAACAGAGCAGAGCAAATTATGCTAGACGAGACGACTCTAGAAAAGATGCGATCGGAGTAGACGAAATGATATTAGGTCGGACGAAATCAAATGAAAATAGACAAAGACAGACTATAGGAAGATAGACCAGACAAAATCAAGTTAAAAAAAATCAGAAAGGACCGAACAGGACCAAACAAATCAGCCAAGGACAAAACAAAGCCAGATTAGAACAAATTAAAACATAGGAGATAAGAACAGTATAGACGACCTAGAACAGGCCAAATAAGACGAAATTATACCAGGTCCACGATTATGTAATTTGATTCATTTTCATTGACGATCGAACTTATGGTGAAATCAATGTAAAAATTCGAATTGAGATTTTAAACTTATCCAGCTCAGCATTTCGCCGATACAACTGAGTCGAATTACATAATCTGGCCCTAGGTCGGACCACATCAAAGTACAGGAGGAAATCGGACTGGCCAAACCAGACGAAACTAGACTAGAGCAGGCTAGGCGAAATCAGGGGGATAGGACTCGATTTGACTTAGAAACAGGGATCTCTCAACAGAAAAATATTCGACAAATTAATTCTGGGGCCAGATTATGTACTCCAATTCGATCGTGTCGAAGATCGAACTTATGTCGGAATCAATGAAATTTATATGAGGAAGGTAATTCTCTAGATATAAAAGAAAAAAAAAGAATTTGACAAAATTAATTTTCTACATGAAATGCTATTGTATACATACAAAAGAGGCGCCTATCAAATGCTTACGAACAATGACTTCATTTCTGCGATTACGCAAAGCAGAAATCCAATCCCGAAATCACAAAAGATCTAGAAAGAATATTTTATCCCAACGGATAGAGGTAAGGAGTTTGAAGCGAACGAGTATCGTCGTTGACCTTACGATCAACGCTGCTCGATATCGAATAACAGAATTTGATTTTAGAACTCGATTCGATTCCAGCACTCAATTTTATTCGACGAGACAGGACTTGATTCGATTCAATGAGACCTGCGTTTTCCTTGTGGGCATAAATATTTTTCATAAATATCTTCAAAAGAGGAAGTTTTTTTTCTTACACCACAAAAGATAATTTCAAAGTCAAAAGTGTAGAATGAATGAAATTACATGTTTCAGGAGAAGTGGAATCGCTGTTATTTCATCGCTGTGAATAATTTTCACTGAGATGTATGATAACTATTCAGTGCCTTCTCAAAAACTTTTTTTAAAAAGTGTGAAACAACACCAACATAGTAAATGGCCTTTCAAATAAGTGACCTCTTCTTTTCTCCAATTGCACTGACTTCAGCAGCAACCCAGAGAATTCACTTAATATTCGTTTTTCTTGCACATAAAACCCACATCCAATTATTAACGCTTACATTTTTGCGGTAATTCTATTTAAGATAATTGGCAATAAAGCGAAAATCTCTCGTACAACACTTTACAGTTTTGTTCGCAATAGAAAAATTCACAAATGAAATTTGTAATCATTTCTTGGCATTTTGTGATTCTTCACGCGATATCTTCATCATCAAGTAGAGACATGTAACGCGGCTGGAGCAGGCAAAACTCTCAAACTACTCCCCTTAAAGCCACATGTCACATCAATAATAAAATAATAATAATAGTGAGGAAGGTGTGTGTGCAGGTAACCTTAAACATCTTAAGCATATGCAGGCGAATAGCGAATAGAGTTGTTGAAAACGCGACGCGACGCGACGGTTCGATAGGAAAACTGTTAAAAAAACAGATAATAATAGGAGCACGTACGTCGACTGGATGTGTGCCAATGATGGTGGTCGCAATTTCATTTTTAATACGTGCACAGAGCCGTTACCTGAATTTAGCATTTCACAAATTGTTTGGATTTCGAATTGAAACAATTCAGCGGAGCGCTCACCGCAGCCACATAGCCCAGAAAACCCATACCCATACCCAACCCATACGAATCGGAGTGAAATGAGAAAAGAAGTCATGGCAAGTGGTTAATTGCTTTCACAAGTGCTGAACGTTTCTAATTAAGTTTATGCTGGCCGGTTAAGAATAGGAAGAGGAAAGACGAGGCCGTCTGATATCTGCGGTCATTAGCTGCTCTGGTCTGATGGTATGGTGGTGGTGGTGGTGGTGGTGGTGGTGGTGGTAGTAGGTCAGAGAGATGCTTTCACAGTCTTCCACTCTTCTAGTGCAATGCCATCATTACACGTCGAACAGAAACCGAATCCAAAGTCATAAAGCGCTGTCTTCCAATTCAATTCAAGAGTCCTACAAGTGAATCAGGCTTTTCTGTGCCTGATTGAGACACTTTTTAACTGGCCATTCATCCATATGATGACATCTTAAGCGCGGTATGCAATGAATACCGCTTGAATCTCTTTAGCTCATTAAAATTTGAAGAGGCTCTGAGGCGAAACCAGGCCTCCGAACTATGTTGTGTTGTGTATGCGGTAGCGCAGCCACCACCAACAGTCACATATCACGAACTGATAGAGAAATTTCCAAGTTACGAATTATCTGAGGTAACTTAAGTGATCAATTAACTTTTACGGAAGTCATTTGCCCAAGATCCATGAAAGACAGCCAAGCGAAACGAAAGGAAAAAATCTTCTGTAGCAGCAGCAGCAGCAGCAGGTTGACAACGGGCAGAATTACATTGAGGCAAAGAAAATTGCAAGGTGCACCCGCGCCGACTTGATCCCCAAAATAATAAAACCAACTCTTTAACACCCCCCTGGTAACAAGTCACAAGGAAAATGACATTTACGTGCGCAAGGGTAGCAATATGGTGCGACTTTTATGGTTTATTACAACGATTTTTTTTCTTTTTGCAACATTTTTTTTCCCACCCTCTCAGAGTCAAGTTCAATTCCCAGCGCATATGTTCACAGTCGAGTACCCCATTTCGTCTCGGGAGATGTGTTGACATTTGTCGTGTATTATATTATATTACATTTCGTGTGACGTTATCTTTAGGTGCGGCTATGCTTAGCTTATCTCACCTGGACCGTAAGAAGAGGAAGTAATTGCGCGTCATATGTGAGTAAGGCTAATTATTCATTATTCTTAGGCTGCTTACTTTCCTTGCAAAAAAAAAAAAAGAAGCACCCAAGTGGTGACATTTTCATCTTTGAAGTGTATCTTATAAGGGATGAGATGAAAATATTAAATTTTTTCTACTTGCCGAGAGTTTGTACTTTAGAAAACATATTTTTTTTTATTTTTAAAGTTCTTCAAGTTTCATTAAAAGCCAACATACTCTCGGATATATTGCTACTAGATCGACGGGTGGATGGGTTCCAAACCATCAATAGCGTGTTTTATTTTTCTTTGAAAAGGCAAAGGTATAAAATCATTTCATCAAGTGGCAACTAGCCTACTGGAAATCGTCAACTCTACCCAAGCCGGTAGCCGAGATGGTTGGGGCAAAACTCAGCAGATTTGCTCCTGTGGGGGTGCGGATTCGATTCATAGGAAAGGCACGATAATTTATTTGGATACCAATCGTTGAGGCAATTCTATTGATAAGAATGTTGTACTGTAAAATTTCATGCCAAAAATTTTAGATTACAACTCCCAACGTCCTCTTCCCCAAAAGTTCCTTCCGCCCAACTCTGACCGAGGTTTGGACTTTGGGACCAACGGCGGGTTCATGTAGCTCGAAAATGATGTGGTCGAACTATCGAGTTACTATGTGAATTTCATAACAATTCGATCGGATCGTTCGATAATCGTTTTCGACCTACATGAACCAGTCCCAGAATTCGAAGCTTTCGCGAGAGAATCAAGTGGAAAAATGCATTTGTCCTGAGAGAGCTTTTAAATGGTGGTCACCGGTGCCATAAGCAAATTTTACATCCCTTTTATGCAATCCGCTTACGAAAGACCTTTTTTGGTGCATTTTTCAAGTAGCTAAGTATGTATATAGTTATCAAAATGTAAAAATTAATTATTATTCTAGTCTATACTGTTTATCGAGATGTGAAATTTCTGACCTGATTTAGGAATGAAAACCATTTTTTCAATAGTTCTATTTGCCTCTTAGTCTACCAAACATTTAATCGTTAATCATTAATCACAGAAAAATTCTAACCTTGCCCTGAACTAGTTTTCCATAACTTGATTATCGTCATCCGTGTCACTTAATTATATTCAAAAAGTGGAGGAAATTTTATTTCCTCTCATCTTTTCATTCTATGGAAAGTCTATAAAAATTTGATTTAAATATATTATTGGAAGGTGTAAATAAAGTGCCAAAGTTGGTAAGGCCTTGAGCCGATTAGAGTCCGATGACAATCCGAAAGGTATGCGTCGCTTTTTGCAGAGACCACGTACGACTACTGACTACTGACCATATTCGTATATTACCTGCCTCTGGTTTGGTTTAGTCCAATTATTTTGTGGTTTTATGTGAAAATATTTGTGTATGGCAATGCGATGGATGTTGGATCTGATAGGATGAAGACAAATAAGATTAATTAAAATTGCATAAAACTTAAGCTCTTGATTTTTTAATTGGTGCAAACGTTTCTGTGGGTAAGAAATTATTGTAAACATTACTTAAACTTTTTCTATTATCTGCCTCTATCGAAAAAATATGAGAACTTTAAAATCTTGAAAAAATAACAAAACTAACTTCTAGATCCATTAAATGTCATAGCCACAGAGCAGGAATCTTTTTTCTTGACAAATACTAGTTAATCAGTTATCAGCAGAAGAACCTTGATCATTGGTAGATCACTGATGAATATTAAACTTGAATGCTGTAAATATCTAGCGAGGATTGTCCCATTACGGAATCGATGAAGTAATGTGTACAATTTATACATATTAATGAATTTTAGCATATCCGATGTCATTGGAAATGGGCGGTGTGCAAAAGTTCTTTCCATTTTTATAGCTGCAGTTCAGAAAGCTACAATTTTGTTCTACCTGATAATAGATGGATGGGTGGAACTTATCGAATCTAATCAGGGACAACGACCGGATCTGAGAACATAATCCCAAATCAGAACATCTACAAAAGCTTTCCGATGAAGATCTAGACAATGTGTTCATCGATGACCACCATACAAGTTTTCAGGAACTGGCCGTGGAACGACAGCTGTACTTAAAAACTTTATACATTACCGCGTAATGTATTACCACATCGATACGGTATTCATGCATGACATTAATGTCAATATATTTACCAATACGATAAATTTGCATTAGATAGTATACTTACTTATTTTAATCTTATCTAACAATCACAGAACTACATTCTTGCAAGAGTGATTCTGGAAAAAAAATTCTATTTAAAAATGAAATTAGTTCACAAGCGGTTTTAATCAGAATTTTTCCCTTTACCCTTCCCTTATTTAAATATAAGCTTAGATCGACAACTTCTTCTTCAACAAATGCTCCCCAACAAGAGGAAAGAAATTATTTAATTTTTTTACAAAAATTAAATTCTCAAAGACTACATTTTAATGCTTTGCCGTACCGATGTGTTTCCACTTTGTGCTTTCATTTCTAGACTATGTAGCAATTATCGATTAGTGATTATCAGTAACGTGAGTACTTAGGATGTGTCATTTATTTACTTATTGAGATTCATATCACGTTATGAACAAGAAAAGTTCCTTCAGCTTTGTAAAAATCTACTTAGTAGCGTAGTGCAACAACGAAAGGAGCACCATTACAGAATTTCATTTAGTAGAATGAATTTTTCCAAGCCTATTCAGCCATTCATAATTTTCTTAAAAGAATTTCCTAGAAGAGTAAAAGATAAGCTCAATACAATTCTTAAAGTCGACTTAGAGAGCAGCGAGTGAAATTCGATAATTTCAAGCGATAAACTTCTGACCTCAGAAGGTGTAACTGATTTAGCTCTTACTTATCACCAATTACGTAAATAATCTTTTTTTTAGATTGTGTACCTTTAGTCAAAAAACAGACTATAACAACAGTGTTGGCTTGTTACATTTTAATACAACTTCTATTTTAGTTAACAACCCTCTGCAACGACCATAGAACATTAAAACTCTCGTCATGAATTTGATTTCTTTACAGGCATTAAAAACCTTTTTATACTTGTTTTCTAAATTCATTTTTGTTACAATTTTAGTGTCGGCTACATTGAATAAGTACAGTTGAAGCTCATACGTATTAAGTAAAACTTTTTATTCATCATAAGGAGAACGGAAAAGATTTTATGGCTGAGTGCATAACCCAGAGCATAATTTCTATCATGAGTAATATTGTAATCGATTTTTTCGATGAATAAGGCCAAGTGAAGACATTTTCTGCCATTATTATTTCTTTAAAAAAAATAGATTCAAGGATTGTAGTTTATTATGCTATGAAAAATGTAAAAGCTTTAATCCTTTCAGAATCAGAGATTTTTCACAATTCCCCTGATGAAAATTGTACACTGCTTCTATCTTTGTCCTTGTTGATGGAATTATGTACAGGAGAACTTTGAACTCTCTCACTTTTTAAAAGAATTTTGATAGAAAATTTCGGCAAATTTGGTTTTCGGAAATATGAATTAACATAAAACAGAAACAAACAGGAGATGCATAGCATGTATGTACGGGCCAGGAAGATGGCAATGACTTTTTTAGTCTCTCGACAAAACGATTATAAAGTAACTACACCCAGTTTTTAAAATAAAGCTAACTCTTTTACAGATAATTTGATCACAAGTTCTCAACTTCAAACGTCAATTTTGGGTCTACCATTTCCCTCTGTTTCCGAGGTTCACTATAGGGAACCTAAGGGTATTTCAAGTGCTGTACCTATTGTTTTTTTTTCTCAGCGCAAATTATTTCAATTCTCTTATAATTGTGCTAATTTTAAAATCGTAAAAAATGTAAAGTACTTAAAATTGAACCTTGTGGTACACCTATCGGATATTTTACTTGGGGTCATAGTTTCATTTACCCTCGTTGTTTGACATCTTTGTTCATGGTGCGATTTAAACCACCAGCGATACTCGTATTTATCTATTGCATATTACTTTAGTAAAAACTAAGCAGAATCCTCTTGGCCATTGTTTCCATTCCAAATCCAAAAGTATTTTAAAATCTAGAAGCATCTCTATTAAATTGGTTTTCTCTTGTATTCACTTCCACTGATCTATTGCTAAATTTATATAGCTATTTCGTATAAATCCCCTTTTCTTAATTCTGATTGCTTCTCAATTAATATATTATTTGTTTCTAAATATTTGGTTAATTGTTTTTATACAATATCCAATCTAATTCTATGTGAGAACTATAACATCAGACGAAAAGTTGGTCCTGTATGAGAACAAGAAACGGTCAACATCTTACTTGGATCCAAATGAGGTAGTCCAAAACACATCAAAACGACCAGATACTGATGATTGTTTGCTGGTCCGTAGTTGGTGTTATCCACTGGAATATCCTATAAACTCTGCACCCTCATTTAGGAGTATAAACAATTTTTTCCCAAGAGATTTTGCAAACTGAAAATAAAGAAGGGACACTTTGGGGCACTTTTCAAGGATAAAACCAGGGAGTTTTACAAAAAAAAAAAAAGTGTTATTCAATTCCTTTCTACAGTGCATCATCACAGTATCTTCGCAAGTGCAATCCTTTACAGGAAGATTACCACTGATGCTGTATAGAATTGCACCCCTACCAATTTTACTATATCGTCCTGGTGTACAAAAAATAAAGTAATTCTGATGTGGATTCGAAAGTATCGAGGGTTAAAAAGAAATGACAGATCATCGGATTGGCATTCTTTTCACTATTAATCGAATCATGCTCAAGTGGAATTCGTAGCCATTTCAAAGAATATCCAACAAAATCCCCAGATGCGATTGTATAGACTTACAAATTTGCAGAATAGAGGAAGTTTTCCTGCAAAGATTAAGGGGACGGAACTCTTGAACATCTTTTGGGCCTAAGTAAGAAAAATTGAAAAAATTATTTTAGTGCTTACGTAGCGAAGTCAGATAATCGGTAATGTCCTTTTGACCAGAAAAGAAATAATTACTCGTTTTTTTTATGTCTTCATGAGCTGTCTACATCAGCCTCACTGGATACTTCTTGCACCTCATAAAAATTCGGTCCAGTAGACTACACAAATGGAGAGAGTTTATAAAAAGATTCCGTCGAGAAATAGTAAATTTGTTAGTGTTCCAAAAGTTGTTGACTGCAAGTTAAAAATTCGTTTTTCTTTTTTTTGTTTGGATATTGCCTCCCCAAATTAGTGTGCATTAATTAGAATACTTGGAACCAATTTTTTAAAATAAAATTTCATTAATCAATTTCCAAGTGCTGTGCCAATTAGGAGTAACACAGATTGGTTGTTGGGTTGCTAATGTTATACTATTTCTAGAAGGGAACTTTGAAACACTGAAATCCATCAAAACAAATCAATTTTCCTACTCCCAGGTATAATCAATTTCAATTTATTCGGTATTTGTATTATTTTTAACCCACAAGGGATCAAGTTT